>OZ020626.1:28190957-28359764 GCA_963971575.1 Liopterus haemorrhoidalis | reverse complement strand
AATATAAGAATGTCTAGAGTTTCTTGTTTGTGCCTACGAAACCCTAGATATTTCTATATATTATTTTATTCGCAGTTTCTTAAAGAATAAATCTGTAAAATATTTTTCATATCGATCATAGGATTATGAATGTCTAGAGTTTCTTGTTTATGCCTACAAAACCCTACACATTTCTATATGTAATTATATTCGTAGATTCCTACAGAATAAACTTGCAATATATTGTTCATATCGGTCAAAGGATATAGGAGTGTCTAGAGTTACTTGTTTTTGCCTACGGAACACTAGATATTTCTATATGTAATTATATTCGTAGATTATTAGAGAATAAATCTGAAAAATATTGTTCATATCGGTCAAAGGATAAAGGAGTGTCTAATAGTTACTTGTTAATTCCTACAAAACCCTAGATATTTCTATATGTAATTATATTTGTAGATTCTTACAGAAGCAATCTGCAAAATATTGTTCATATCGGTCAAAGCATATAGGAGTGTCCAGAGTTTTTCGTTTATGCTTACGAAACCCTAGACATTTCTGTATTTAATTATATTCGCAGATTCCTAGAGAATAAATCTGGAAAATATTGTTCATATCGGTCAAAGGATAAAGGAGTGTCTAATAGTTACTTGTTTATTCCTACAAAACCCTAGATATTTCTATATGTAATTATATTTGTAGATTCTTACAGAAGCAATCTGCAAAATATTGTTCATATCGGTCAAAGCATATAGGAGTGTCCAGAGTTTTTCGTTTATGCTTACGAAACCCTAGACATTTCTGTATGTAATTATATTCGCAGATTCCTAGAGAATAAATCTGGAAAATATTGTTCATATCGGCCAAAGGATATAGGAGAGTTTAGAGTTTCTCGTTTATGCCTACGAAACCCTAGACATTTCTGTATGAGCCGTCTAATTTCAAAACCAGATTAATTTTTTTTTTTTTCAGATTTATTTTTAGTCATTTATTTTTAGTTTTCCTACAGATCTATCGCCAGGCGAAGTCATAACATTCAGAAGCAGCTAATTACTATTCATTTTGCGGTGTGAAAGTAACGGTTGGTTGCAAAACCAGATAAGTAAGAAATCAGTTTCAAAAGCAGATAGATCAAGATGCGCGTAGGCTACTGCGCACCAATCGCAGAACAGCTGTTATTTTTCAGTTGAGTCCAGTGGCCGTTTCTTAATAGGGCGCGGGGCCGCGTGCCCCCCCCCCTGTTGAAACATTGTATTATAATAATTATTAAATGCTCTATAAAAATGTACCCGCCATTTATCTGTATTATACATGTACTGTGTAGAATGAGAATGTATATGTATGTACGTTATAGTCGTTATACGTAAGTAAGTTCGTACTGGCCGCAAGCAAGAGTGCGGCCATGGTTGCTATAGCAACGTGACGTATCATGACGTCACCATCGACTAAAGTCCCTTCACTAAGCCGGAAGATGGGCCGCACGAAGTTGGCGCCTACAGTCCGTTCGTGCGATTCCGGTAGCTCTCGTAGTCATGTACTTACGTTGACCAATATTTCCATGCGTCTTGTTTTGATTGTTGTCAAGATGAATAGAATCAGTTACTTAAAAACAAACTTTTACGGACTTCCATTGGAAGATAAAGTCAAAATTAAAAAATTAGGCCCGCCATTGCCTGAATTAAATTTAACCCAGATTTCTGAACGAAAGACTGAAAATAGATCCTTTACGCGGCGATTTTCAAGGGACGTTTATAATCGAAATAACTGGATATGTGATTGTGAGACTTCGAACTCATTGTACTGTTTTCCATGTTATTTTACAATTCTGCAGCAGCAGGAATGGACGTGAATTGGACTAGAAAAGGTATAACATATTTGCACCATCTTCCTACTAAATTAAAAAAGCATGAATCATCTCGAGGCCATATTAATGCATGCACACAACTAGTTTTATTAGGCGAAGTAAATATTATGACGCAGCTTGATTCTGCTTATCGCAAGCATGTCACTGAACATAACGAACAGGTTAGAAAGAATCGTTATATTTTAAAACGCATTATTTGCTGCGTAAAATTTTGCAGTGCTTTTGAATTGCCACTAAGAGGACATCGCGAGAATATCGAATCGGCAAACCGTGGTATATTTAGAGAATTCTTGCGAAATACGATGGCAACGATCGTTTAAATGCATTGGTGATAATGTCTATAAATAAAAGTGGTGTACAAGATATTGACAATTTTGATGACAAAGTATTGGAAAAATTCATATCCATGAAAAATAGAAGAGCCGAATTTACTTTCAAGCGATAGTTGCATTTTTTTTTTTTTTTTTTTTAATTTCCATATATTTTGTGTTTACTTTAATAAAATTTAGGTCTTTAACTGATATTGTAAACTGTTTAAGCAATAAACACTGCTTTTTCGTAATTTTCAAGGTTATCGTGTAGTTCATTTTGACATGTAAACAAAGTACATATAGTAAATGTAAACAAACATGCTATTTAAGTTAGTACCGCTAACCTCCATCAGTGGTGCCTCTGTTTGTCGCCGAGGCGAATCAGGTAAGATTTTACACTGTTAAAATTTTTCAATGCTGCGCCCCCCCGGTTAAAAAATCACGAGCCACCACTGGTTGAGTCACTAACGGTGTGAAAACTTCATTAGTGCTTCTATCAAACTTTTTATGACATGAGAACTTTAACGTATACATTATTAATAAAAAACAGTATTTAATTTAATTATTTTTTAACATGCATATTCTATTAATAATATGAATTTTTCTAATAAATGGTTATCTTTCCACCCTTATTACTATTTTTAAGAGTTTTAATATTTAAGAGATTCATTCCAAAGATTTGTTGCAAAACCAGATAGATCCAAAAGAATTTTTTTATTTTCTCTCAAAGTAATACTTATACAGAGCTAATATTTGGTCAAGATCTGTGTGTGTCTATCTAATACCAATTTGTAAAAAAAAGGAGAAAAAATTCTGCCATTAATAATGCAATTAATTAGTTTTTTTTTCTCTTGAAAAATTTGTCAAAATGGATCTTTTTTTTACCAAAGGAAATCTTTTATAGACACCGGAACCGGGAAAAATCCCTCTCCGGTAGTGTCGGATTCTCCGTTTGGCCTACCCACTAAAAACACCTGCTTGTGCCTCTAGTTTGCAATCAAGGAACTGTTGGAAGACATTGCGTCTTGACTGCAGGCAAAGTAATAGTTCTCACGTCGTTAGGTTTTGTCCGATGTCTGGCGGATACGCCCCTCCACTTCCTTCTTCTGCATGATGTTATGCAGCAAGCTCCATACATATTCCCATGTCTCCTTGTCCTGAACCATCTTGGGTATAGGGTTTCTTGGTGTTAGGTCTTCGCCGGTCTCCAGACTTACTGCTTCCCATTCCCTATGCCACCTGCCACAGATGAAGATTGTGTGTTCGGGTGTATCTGTATCACCACAGTACACGGAGGTATCTTGATTTTCCTTCTTAATCTTCATAGTGTACGACTTAAACGAGCCATGTCCATTAAGTGCTTGCGTAACAAAGTATCCTAGACGCTTATGCTTACAGGCACTCCATGTCCTAACATCTGGGATGAGTGTTCGTGTCCACTGGCCGGTTGTAGAATTTTGCCACTAAGATTGCCATTTCGTCATGACGTTTGCTCTTACTTCTTTTCTAGTCACGCTTCCACCCCCTTTTTCGAAGATCACTCGCCTCTCTTCTGCTAGGAGGTGAAGCGGAAGCGTGTCAGTTATCACCTGCAGTGCTGCTGTTGAGGCAGTTTGGTATGAAGAAGCTACACCAATCAGCGCTTTTCTTTGTCCCTTTTCCAGCATTGTTCTGTATTTGACGCACTGAAGTTGTGAATACCATATAGGCACCCCGTACAACATGATCGATTGCACGACACCCAGTAGCACCCTTCTCTTATTACTACTTGCTCCCCCGATGTTAGGCATCAAACGCCTTTTTTTTTTATCCATTTATAAATCTTTTATAGACACCGAGGGAGGCTTGCGCGGCCTCGGGAGTGTCGGATTCGCCTCACGGCATACCGACTAAAACCCCTGCTATGCCCCCTTGTTCCGCCAACGTACTGTCAGGTTTGACGTTGCTTCTCGACGATGGGCAGGTACGGTTACACAACGCGTCGCGTTCCAAAGTTTCGGCAGCTTGCCTCATGCGCTCTTCCCGCTCCTTGTTGTTCATGATATCCTCGAGCATACGCTGTATGATCCCCTAGCCCTTTTTTGAGGACAGCATCACTCTCCCTATGTTGTCGCGCGTGAGAACGAATCCCAGTGACGTTTCGGCGATGGTTCGAGTCGCGTGCCATCTTAGGCAACCAAACAGCGTATGCTCCGCCGTGTCGACTGCCTCGCAGTACATACAATTGTACGTGGTATTCCCGATTCGTTTGGTGTAGGACCGGAATGCGCAGTAAGGGAATGCGTGACGCAGTAATTGAGCGTTTTGTGTGTACACTCATACCAATCCCTTACGTTCGGAACCAGGCGCTTCGTCCATTGACCTTTCTCTGTGTTCTTCTCCCACTCCTCTTGCCATCAGTCCAGAGATGCTTGTCTGGACCTGGCTCTCACCTCTCTGCCACCCCCCGCCTCCAAGGTGGCACAGCACTCCTCGGCCATGATCCGGAGCGGGAGGCTCGCAGTTATAACCTGTAGCGCGACAGTCGACACGGTTCGATATGCCGATGCGACTCCCAGTAAAGCCTTTCGCTGAGCCGATTCCAGGATGCGGTTGTACTTCTCGAAGCGTAAGAAATGGCTCCAGATACGGGCCCCGTAGAGCAGGATGGACTGCACCGTGCCCAAGAGCAGTCTCCGAATTTGCACCGAATAAAACTCCCAGGTATTTCGTGTACGCTTTGGGATGTATGACCGTGTCTGCGATGCGGAAACTTATGCCTCGCCTGTCCCTCTTGCCGCGGAGTATGACCGCCTCAGTCTTCTCCGGCGCGAGCTGGAGTTTGTGTTGGAAATCTGACTTCGGTATAACATTCAGAATGTAATTTTAAAATTACACCTCAAACGTGAAATAGAGTAGAAATAGTAAAAATATAATAAAGAGAGTAGTTTTGGAGACAATCGCGCTCTTAAAATCGGTGTTTGGTTTTATTTTGTAGATAAATGTGAATATCAATATCTTCTTAGGTATTTTTGAAATTATGATGTTTTACACACAAAAAGGACTAATATAAGTTGTACTGAACAATAGTGGCGTATTCAGAAGGGGAGGGGCACAAACCCCCTCTGAAGGTCCAATGAAATGAAATGTTAACATATTTATCATAATCGTACAGCAAAATTACTTATGTATTTTACAATAATAATAAGCTATATTTTATTATGATTAGTGTTGAAATTAACAGAAAATGCATATTTACATGTTATTTTTAGGTTTTCGTAGGTATAATCAAGAAATCCTTATAGGGGAAAAATTTTAAGATCGTAGCGCCACGCGGATTTTTTTGAAACCATTCTAAATCAGATACCACTTGAAATTTACTAGTAAATAATAGCGAAAAGTGTATCAAACAACGACAAAAAATAAATAATTGTTTGGGATTTTCTGATTTTGTGAAGTGACATTACTTGTAAACATCTAAAATACTACATTTTGTGATCTGGTTTTAAGTTATGGCGGTTTTCCATTGTCGATTATTTTAACTATATTGGGGGAAATAATAATTGCCGTGTTGTTTACCAAGGGGTAGAAATCTACAATGCTGGGCATGTAATATTGTGTGGAGTCACTGAAAAAAACAGAGAGTTCATAAAGATTTATGCATTATACCTACAAACTTGTGCATTACAAACCCACACACAATAACAGGAATTTTCAAGATATGCGATAATAAATACAAAATTGAAAATATTTTTTGTAGTCACTATCATTAAAATGTAATGAGCAAACTTTGAGCGTCGATTCCTAACCTCTTGCTTTCCCAATTTTGTTTCGAACCGTACGGTGTCTGATATTAGTGGAAACAAATGAAACGATATTTCCGGGTTTCTTCTTTTCAATGAATTGCACATAGGCACACAACAATATGTATTATACATTTTTCAATGATTATAATAAAACTTTAAAAACAAACTTCATACAAAACCAATACACAAAACGAAATGTTATCTGATGTACACAAGTTCATGAAACGCTCACCAGACGGTAGGGTGCTTAGCTGCAAATCCCTATTCCGTCACATGAGTCTGTTCGTTCGGTACAAATTGTGGCCAAGCGGCTGATTTAAGGTTTGTTCGTTTGTGTTGCACCAGACTTGTCCAGGACAAGAGCAGCTGAAGTCACTATATAAGATAGCATTGGTGGGGGAAGCTGTGGTGTAGTTCAGTGTAGGTTGGGCAACACAAACGAACACACCTTTAGAGAACTGAACATAAGTAAGAGAAATATTGAGACTTCAAAAATATATCCCGCGAAAAATATAAATAAATATGTATTTATCGAAGAAAAAATCAAGTGAAAGTTTTTGATACATGGATTAACAATTAAATTTTTTTATCAATAAATAATGGAATTATTATTTGATATAAACATCAATATCCAACAGCAGGGGTGTCGAACTGATTTGGGTCGCAGTCTATTTTACATATTTTTTCCACTAAATAAGCTCAAGTGATTTTGATTACCGCTTCAGGGGTCACAAAAAATGAGGCTAGGGGCCGTATGCGGCCCGCATGCCCTCAAAATTTGATTCGGTCCTCCTCAAGACAAAATCATGGCTGCGCCACTGACAACTGCAAAGAATTTTCTTACGCTATAGGGATTTGCAGCTAAGCACCCTACCATCTGGTGAGCGTTTCATGAACTTGTGTACATCATATAACACTTCGTTTTGTGTATTGGTTTTGTATGAAGTTTGTTTTTAAAGTTTTATTATAATCATTGAAAAATGTATAATACATATTGTTATGTGCCTATGTGCAATTCATTGAAACGAAGAAACCCGGAAATATCGTTTCATTTGTTTCCACTAATATCAGACACCGTATGGTTCGAAACAAAATTGGGAAAGCAAGAGGTTAGGAATCGACGCGATGTTTAGATAAACAATTTAAAAATTGGAAAAAAAGTGAGCCCTTATATCAAAGTTTGCTCATTACATTTTAATGATAGTGACTACAAATAATATTTTCAATTTTGTATTTATTATCGCATATCTTGAAAATTCCTGTTATTATGTGTGGGTTTGATTATAATGCACAAGTCTGTATAAATCTTTATGAACTCTCTGTTTTTTTCAGTGACTCCACACAATATTATATGCCCAGCATTGTAGATTTCTACCCCTTGGTAAACAACACGGGAATTATTATTTCCCCCAATATAGTTAAAATAATCGACAATGGAAAACCGCCATAACTTAAAACCAGATCACAAAATGTAGTATTTTAGATGTTTACAAGTAATGTCACTTCACAAAATCAGAAAATCCCAAACAATTATTTATTTTTTGTCGTTTTTTGATACACTTTTCGCTATTATTTACTAGTAAATGTCAAGTGGTATCTGATTTAGAATGGTTTCAAAAAAATCCGCGTGGCGCTACGATCTTAAAATTTTTCCCCTATTGAGAAGTGACATTACCGTTGGTGGCGCTGTAAATCATGACAAAATGGCTGAATTGTCTAGTATTCAGCTGTCAATATTCCAACAGGGAACAGTTAAATTTAAGCACAGTACATTTTTATTTTATGAAAATGTATATATCGACGATCTAACAAAAAATCAACACTAGAAAATATGTTTTAATTTCAAACAGTACTACAGTCGCGTAGTACAATATTTGACTACCAGACTGCGTATCCGAGCGTGTCAGTTCTCAATACTTAAAATTGTATGATTTTACATTGTGGGAATTTTTGTCCGTTTTTAGGAAATTTTGGGTACTATTCTACTTTAGCAAACCCACCTTACTGCGCATGCGTGCAGTGTTGGCAATAGTAAAATGTAATATATCAATTTTAATAATTTAAATTTAATATCAATTTATTAAATGAGTTTATTTATAAGAAATATAGAAATAAGTAATATTCCCTTAATTTTCTACTGAGAGTTTTAATATATAAATGTAGTTTAAATTTAATTTAATATTATTTATTTTCACTTTTTTCTGTTGTAGTGATTTATTATGTATTGTATCGATATTTTTAAAAAAATTAATTCAGGTGGACAATGAACTAGCCCTCTGCACCACCATGTTATAAACGTATGCACAATGATACACAATTTTAATTAGGCTAATCTGGGGGGAAAATTAAGTACTGTGCACCTAAAAACAAGGTAATTAGGTTAGGTTTAGTTAGTAAAAATCTAGGACAACATAAGCCGAAAGACTCAAAGTAACATAAAGGAGTTCGTGTGAAAAAAAATATATATATATATAAAGAATGTATACACTTTACAAAATATAACAACAACAAGGTATAACTACTGAATTACATCCTACACCGCACAAACGTTTTTTACACAAACTTTTTTAAGCTTACTTTTAGCTTTTCAGCTTCTTCTGTCCTAGACTTTTACTAACTAAACCTAACCTAATCACCCAGTTTTTAGGTGCACTAAATTATGTTCCCCCTTTTTTAATCTTTAATCGGCTGTGAATGTAATATTATTATTTATTCTTATTATAAAATACCGAAATTTTAATTTAATTAGATTTATTTAACTGAAAGTTAAGCATTATTATACAAATAATTTTAATTCTATTTTGATTTTAGTTTAAATTTACGTGTTTTAATTTTACTATAGTTGGCAACATTGTCTAGTGGGTTTGCATGAGAGGATAAATCTGACGCTCGATTGACACGTATACGCATGCGTTCCAGTTTAGCGGGAAACAAGGATTTTAAAATAAGGTTTGTGTTTACCACTGTTGTGTTTACATGTACTCATATGCAGCGCACGTATTTTTAAATACATTGAAAATGTTATGTGCTTAATTTGCAATAAAATATTTTCAAAACAATATATTTATCATTTAAAAAGTATTCATAAGATAAACTTTAATGGTAATCGACGAATTTGTAAAAACTTTACAAATAACCCTTGAAGAATCAAAATTTAAAGAAATGTTACCAAAAGCAGTAGATTTTTTGCTTTCGGACAATGACATGAAAAAATTTGGTGAATATTTTTTCACAAATTATTATGAGAAACCCAATCTTTGGGCTTATACTTATAGAAAATGTTTAAAAATTAACACTGATATTCACCTTGAATCCATGCATAAAACTTTACAAAACTTTAAAGTATTTTTATTTAGAAGCAAGAAAAGTGCAACGTTTAGATAAAGGTATTTTTGCAATTGTGAATTTTATTCGAGATAAAATTACAGACAGAATAATAAAAAATAACTTTGGAATATGATATAAGCATAACAGCATCAAATAAATTTCTAGTAATTGGGGAAAAGAACTATGAAGTCACTAAACTTAAATCTTTATGCTATAAATTAATATGTAATTTTTGTAACATCTGCATCCACTCATACAATTGTGAATGTCCTGATTATTACATTAAACATACAATATGTAAACATATTTATTTTGTTCATTTAAAATACGGAGATTCTTTGAAGTTTCATGAACTAGTTGAAGAAATATGCAATAATGAAAATAGGACACAACTACAAACATTAAAGAAAAATAACAACACACCCAATGATACATATATAAAAGTAAATGCAATGTTGAAAGAAATACAAGATGATCATTTAAAATTGATGGAAAATAATGATACGGAAACTTTAACAGAAGTGAATGACCACTTAAAGAAAAATTAAAACTTGATGAAAATTAATAAGGAAAAGAAAAAACTGAAACGCCAACTAGATACGAGAAAATTTGAACCAAGTAATAAAAAAATTAATAAACAAATTTCTCTATTTAGTACCAGGAAAAAAGTAAAGAAGTTGCATATTTAAAAAAAAAGACAACACAAGAGTAAGAAAATATTATTGAAAAAATACAGAAGCAACATTTTTTTGTCTTAACTGTGTGAGCAGTTACACGCACATATGTACGTGTAATTTCAATCGTTTTATCTCCTTTGTTTTTATTTAAGCAAATTATAACTTAAGAATGAATTATTTGTAGCTTAAGAATAATTTTATGATTAACGACAACACTGTGATATTTGTTTTTTTTTCTTGTTTTGTATTATTGTTCATTAGCTATGTGCTGTTCTATTAAATAAATAATAAATTGATGATTATTGTCTTATTATATTATTGATGTATTAAGGATAATCTTAAACATATTTGCAATAAATTAGAATATTATTATTTTAATCTCCGTCATTTTGAAGCATGCGCACATGTGTCAATCGAGCGTCAGATTTATCCTCTCATTGGGTTTGCTAAAGTAGAATAGTGCCAAATTTTGTATCTTGCTGTGGGAATTTTCTTCACAAAGTATTGGCAACACTGTTATAGATGGACAAGTATTAAATATTTGCAGTTGGCAAAATTGCTATTTGAAAACAAATTTTAAGGTTATGCACAGAATTTTCAAAAACAAACAAAAGTATAATTAAACAATTGAAATAATATAATTTAGTGAAAGGTTATTATTTATATATTATAATAATTGTTTTATTGAATAACATTTTGTGAAAATGGAAGAAGAATTCTCGATAGAGTGTTCTGACGACGAATCTCCACAAAAAACAGGAGTTTACGAACCTCCAGCTGAAGAAATAGAGAAATTATACAGCTTAATCGAACAGGGAATTCTTCCAGAGTTGAAATGGATTAGTCCTGGATATCGTAGTCCAACACCAATTAATGAACCAACAACTCCGCCTAAAGAAGAGTCTATTGAAGATGAAAAAAGTGATTTTGATTTTATGGATGACATGTCAAGTCCAAGTTTAAGAGTCCGAAGAGAAGGAGAAGTTAAAGGAAGTGCAAAAAAGAAAACTACAAGTCTCGATGGTGTTTTAAGTAATATGCGGAGACATTGGAAACTTGATCATCAATTGTCAGATAATTCGAAAACTACAACAAGTGGGACTTGATTCTTTTTCTTTTAATAAAATTGTCACTCTGTTGTATGAACTTTAATCTAGTTTGCCTAACTTGGGATGTTCGATCATCCCAGCTCTATAGACCCTTCAAATTCTACCAAGTCGTAGTGTACTAATATAGACATTAGTTTATCTGGAAAAACTCCAATTAACGGGCAAAGTGACGCAAAATTTTTTAGAAGGTAACTGAAAATTGTCAGTTTAGGTTTAGTTAGGAAGGCTTAGCAACAGAAACACCCAAAAAGCTTTAATTAAGCTTAAAAAGTCATCTAAACTGAACATATTTACCAGTCGTATTGAAAATCATGCGTCTCTCATAACGTTAACCCTTTGATATCGGAACCTTCTTGTTCCTAAAGGAGTACACCTCGTACTCCAGAAATATTATATGCTGTTCAGTTTTGTAAAAACATACTAAGAGGAAATTTTGATATCAATAGTTTGCACCTTTGAAATTGTATGTCATATTGGTATTAAAAATTTATAAAAAATTTTACTTTCTTAATAATGATCATAAGCAACAAATCTGAAGTCTGTTTTTCAGAGTAAGGAATATTTTTAAAATATATTTAAAGTCCGTAATATACAATAAAAGTCACCAAAATAACCATATATGATTTGTCCTTACAAAAACGAACAACATATAATAAATGAAATATTCTTAATTGTATGTGAATGATGATTAATATTATGTATAATTTTGGGCCCATTACAGAAACAAAAAACATGTTTATTGGTCATTATTTGCCATAAATGTACCTATAACCTGTTTCTTTGGTTTAGGCGGAACTAGATTTTTTCAACTAGTTATTTTTATCAGTTAAATCTCATCAAATTTAAACGAGGTTTAAAATTATTTTGTTTAGCAAAAACCGTATTCGATCAGGAAAAAATGAGCTCGTGACAACCTAGAAAAATTAAAATTCCATTTAGTTCCGCCTAAAGGTTTGGAATAGCCTATATGTATAGTCAGTTTCTTTGGTTTAAGCGAAACTAAATGGGGGTTTCGTTTTTTTAGGTTGTCACAAATGTTTCATGTTAGCATGTCAAAATATAAAATTCTAGCAGGGAAACTATGGAAACAAGTGACATTTATTATAAAAAATGTAATATATACATATTGAGAAGTGACATTACCGATGGCGGCGCTGTGCTCCAAGGCAATATGGCTGTCGTCTCTAGTATTCAGCTGTCAATATGCGAACAGGGTAATTTAAGCACAGTACATTTTTATTTTATGAAAATGCGAGTAAATATTTGCGAATTTTTAAGCGTTACACATGTTTCGAGGTGTATAACAGAAGGTGGGCATCAAATTACTGTATTTAAAGTTTAATTTCAGTAGATTTTAACACTAGAGGAAACAATTGTCTCGATAATGTATTTTCAAATAATACGACTAATACCGATGAAATAGTTGAGGTGATAAACTAATTTCAGACCATAAAGGGATGGGACTAAACAGAACTATTATCGAGACTGTTGAACCCCAATCAGACACAAATGAAAATAACTTGTATCGACTAATAAATAGTAGCACTATGTATAATTTTTATAACAAGTTAGCTGAATTAAATTGGGATCTTGCATATAATGGTAATTTAACACAGGATTATTGTAACGACATTTTTAATAACTTCTTAAAAAGAGTCCTGGATGTATTTCAATGTTGTTTCCCCCAAAAACAAGTTAAACACAATAATAAAAATTTAATTTGGTTTAATGACAGACTGAGACAGTTGAGAAACTTGTCTCAGTTTTTTCATAATTTTTATATGCAAAACCCCAATCCATAAACAAAGGCAGTGCGAAATCAGGTCAGAAACCTATACAGACAAGAAATTAAAATATCAAAAATAAAAGCTAACTCTGAATATATAGATAATTCTACTAACACGTTGAAGGCAATGTGGTCCATAATAAATAAATCTCGACCGCAAAATAAAAGAACCGAATGTACAGAACATCCTAATGTAATTAATGATTTTTTTTATTAACATCTCGAATAATTTAATAAAAGACCAGCCACAGGGAAACTTAGACCCAATAAATATAATCAAACCTTTGATAAGTAGTAATGAAATACCCGTATTCACTTTTAAAGAAATCACACATAACCAAGTGAGAGACGCCATCGCCTCACTAAAAAATAACAAAAGTAAAGACGCCTACGAACTAAGTGCTTTTATTATAAAATATGTAAAGGATTTGTTTATTGATCCGTTGACTAATCTTTAATATTTCTTTAAAAACAAACATGTTTCCATCAGTTCTTAAATTATCAAAAGTTATACCAGTTTTTAAAGGCAAAAATAAAGATGACTTAAATAACTTCAGACCCATATCCTTAACTCCTATTTTCTCAAAAACTTTTGAAGTTTTTTTATTGTGGCAGTTACTTGATCATTTTGAAAAGAATAACCTGTTAGATAGCAGTCAATTTGGCTTTAGGGCTGGCAGGTCTACAAGTCATGCTATTCTAGATTTCATTGACTTTGTAGCACTAACTCTAGAAAAAAGGTCTTATTGTATGGCAACTTTTTTAGATCTGTCAAAAGCCTTTGACTGTGTCCCACATGATATTTTAATCAATAAACTAAATCAATATAACATTAGCCCTGACAGTTTAACACTTTTAACAACGTATTTAGAAAATAGGAAACAGTATGTGTAATGGTCAAAAATCTGGAGAGCTATTGATAACATCTGGAGTACCGCAAGGTTCCATTCTTGGTCCGTTACTGTTTTTAATTTATATGAATGATCTTCCGATGTACATGAAAAATGCCAAGACTATCTTGTATGCGGATGATACTACATTTTTAAATGAAAGTCTTAACTATGAACAGTTAATTGATTGTAATAGATTTATGACAGAATGTAGTACTGAATGGTTTAGAGCTAATAAGCTGGCGATCAATGAAACTAAAACACAAAATCTGCTCTTCTCACTCAGGATTTCACGTGACGATATTAATAAACCGGTAAAGTTCTTGGGAGTTACAATAGGAGCAAACCTCAGCTGGGAGAAACATGTAGAGGTGACATCCACAAGTTTATGCAAGGCAATTGTTTGCATTAGAAACCTTAAACTGAAAGTCACTCAAGATGTTCTTCTATGTGCGTATTACTCGTTATTCCAGTCGCACGTTACATACGCATTATTGGTGTGGACCCATTCATCACATGCGACCAGAATTTTTGGATTGCAACGTCGTGTTATTAGGATTATCAGTGGTTTATACCCTTTTCACACTAGATCTTTAAGATCGGATGTTAAAGTGAATGTATCTTTAAACGCTAATGTGAAACCGTATGGCCTCGTCTAAATACAAGCGATGTTTAAGACAGAGATCTGCGTCTTAAACTTCGTCCGCATTGCCAACTTAATTTCTATTATAAAAAAATACTCCTTGAATTTGTGCTGTCAACATTTTATATTGTCATAAACAAGAATACTGTATTATATCGACGTTATAAGAAGTTTATACTTATTGTTATAATAAAATTGTTTATTTTAATAATGTGTTTAATAAAATACAGAGCTACAATAATTGAAATAAAATGTATCGACTTACATGTTAATACAGGTGTAATATATTCTTTATTGTAGTGTCTTTATTGTAGAATGAAATGAAATGTCTATATTTGTTTATAATAATTCAAAATGTGCGTCTGCGCAGATAGTTCAAAACTGGTAATTTCATGACGGTAACTTAAGGACAAAATTACTGTAGCTGATGACAGCACCAGAGATTTAAACATCAAGTGTGAAAGCATACCGATCTTAAACATCGGTGAACTTTAAGTTCACTCGTCTTAAAGATCTAGTGTGAAAAGGGTATTAGCCTACAGAGAGGATTGCAAAAATGCTTTCATTACTTTGGGTATTCTGACTTTTCCCTGTCTATATATATATTATTATCTGACTCATGTGCATTTTAATTCAATGGACACCTTTTGAAGAAAAAGATGTTCATAATTATAACACAAGGGGCAAAGACTTAATACGTTCTAATTATATAAGACTATCAACAACAAGGTATTCATTAAACTATTTTGCTGTTAAATTTTATAATGTACTACCAAGTGACATAAAAAGGTTATCAAATAATAACTTTGCCTCAAAGATAAAAGGTTATTTGAAGAACAAGGCATATTATAGTTTTGATGCATACCTATTGGGTGATTTCAGTGCATTAAGAGAGTAGTCATGAGCCTTTCTTCTCATCATTATTTCTTGACAAATTATTTTTTAAAGACTTTTATATACATATATGTATATATATTTTTTTAATTGTATTTTTCATATTTTATTTAATGTATATTTATGACGATTGTAAAATATTATAATTTATTGTTAACATGAATAAATATTATTATTATTAGATTTATTGAAGTGTAATTTGTGTGTAAGGTGTTAAATGCCGGGCACGTAATTTTATGTGGTACATCTGAGTGTACAGGATATTACTTTGCAGAGCCGCAATAAGGAAAACTTGAGCTAGAGGCTAAAATTATAATTTGAACCCCCTACAACAAAAAAAAAAAAACATTTATTATTAGCGTCAGCACCCCTTTTCTTAGTGCGCCCGGGGCCGTCGCCCCCTCCGCCCTCCCCTTGCTGCGGCTCCGTTACTTTACATTTGTTGATGTTCATTTTAAGTTTATTTTTCGTACCAGTTCACTACACTATTTATACGAAAATAAAAATTAAGTTAAATTATAATAGTATATTCTGTAACAAGGTTGGGATGAGAATTTTCTCTTCCAACCGAGTCACAGACCCTACTTTCGCCACGACCACCAGAAAAAAAAAAGAAATTAACAAATAATTATTTTAACAAACATTTTATCTTAACGAATAATTTATATTATACTTCTATACGAAGAAATTAATCAATTAATTAAACTTATTTTTTTATTTATTATTTGTTTAATTTAATTTGTCGCCCATCGGCTACTATTTTAGTACTTTTTAGGTTATGTTGCATTTATATAATGTAAACATTGCATATATTTTAATGCAACCCTACAACCTACAAAAACAAATGACAACAAGCATAGAATAGTTAGTCCATAACAAGTGATGAATTTTCAGTCCATTCAACCGATTAAATTTACTAGTTGTCAAAATCTAGTTCCGCCTAAACCATAGAAACAACCTTGCATGGTATCCACTTTTACATTTTTTTAGTTGAGTCTTAATTTATTAATTTATTTTCTTTTTATTTGTATAAATACAAATAAAAAATATACTATTTACATTTAAAAACATTTAATTAATTTACAGTTTAGATTATTTTGTGTCATTTGCACTGCTTTTGTAGGGTTTTGTAGGTATGACCAAAAAACCCTTATACTGTCATTTTGTCGTCTGTCTGACTGTCTGTCTGTCTGTTCGGTAAAGATTGTAGCCAAACGGCTAAATCTAGAGAGTTGAAATTTGGCATGCTTGTACAACTTTTTGACCCGCACATAGGAAAAATACTAAAACATCTAAAAAATATATCCCCCTAAAAATATAAACAAATATGTACTTATCGAAAAAAAAATAAATTTTTAAAATTCTGAGTAGGGTATCAAATGAAAGCCCTTAGTACGTGGATTAACGATCAAAATTTTATTTTTGCAAAATAAATTATTTTGACGCGCTTTTAAAAAATTAATAAAATTTTTGTCCGACACCCTGTAGCCCAAATGGTTTCAACTAAAAATCTGAAAAAATTCTAAGTAATGTACATTGGTGTGAACCGGAATAGTACAACAGGAATTTTTGATCAGATTATGTTTTCGGAAAATAATGTATTTTTTGTGTTTTTAACCAAAATATGTTAAATATTTAATTCGCTATGTAACCCAGTAGATAAGTCAACGCTCATAGCGATGTGCGTTTCGTCATTGGTTTTCTAATTTGCCAAACAGGTAACTTGCAAACCAGAGTTCGAATCCTATCAATTTTAATTTTTTTGTTTTTTTTTGCAGCTTTCTTTTGTTTAAATTATTTTGTCAAAATTCTAGTTATATTTTGATAATGTTGCATTTAATTTTTAAAAGCGTAAATTTAATAACCAGTGGGAAGTGTTGAAATTATAATTTAATTCTATGTTTGATGTATACGAAATCAGAGGGCGGGGCTAATGATTTAAGCAACCAATAGAAGCCATAGGCGCAATTTTCAAAATCTTAATGAACCTTTCTATGTAAAAAAAATACTGCACATATTTAGAAACTTAAATAATGGTATTAGGCATTCGAATTAAAATACATAAAAAAATATTTTGACATAAAATTTGTTTTGGCATCCCAAATAATCATCATTCAGTTACTAAATGCCTGCAAAACCCTGAAATGTGTGAAAATTCACACTTCACATCATTTTTTTTTTATTCTTTTATTATTGGCCATCGGCATAAGACGCCATATTAGCCAGCTTCAATATACATTTACAGAAAGTAAATAATAATTATAAATTTTATAACAAGGATCACAGGATTTTGTCTTGGTGAGAGCCGCATCAAATTTCGAGGGTACTCGGGCCCCATACAGCCCTCAACCTCATTTTTTGTGGCCCCTGAAGCGGTAATCAAAATCACTTGAGCTTATTTATTTAGGGGAAAATATATTTAAAAATGTAAAATATACTCTCTTCCCCTTTTCTGTTTATATAAAAATGTCAAGAAACCCTTCGGGATATTTAAAGTTCCGTCACTGCTTATCATTTTGTATGTAAAATAGACTGCGACCCAAATCAGTTCGACACCCCTGCTGTTGGATATTGATGTTTATATCAAATAATAATTCCATTATTTGTTGATAAAAAAATGTAGTTGTTAATCCCTGTATCAAAAACTTTCACTTGATTTTTTCTTCGATAAATACATATTTATTTATATTTTTCGCGGGATATATTTTTGAAGTCTCATTATTTTTCTTGCTTATGTTCAGTTCTCTTAAGGATTCCACACACCAAAGCGGCCGCGGTGGCGGCCACGGTAGCGATACGACTAGCGATCAGGTCTCCTCACACTAACGCGGTGGGAGTGGCGGTAGCGGTAGCGATCAGTTAGTGAATCACGGTATATAGTTGTATGATAATATTGATTGCGAGAATACAATAGAATAATTAATTGTATGTAGAGGAAAAATAATAATCTACTTACAGTCTGTTTCAAACGGTTAGATGGAACTAAATGGGAATTTCGTTCTTTTAGGTTGGAAAAGGGACCTTACTTGGGATATTTGTATTAAGAATGACACAAAAAATCAAAATATAAAGAAAATGACATTTTAAAATGATATTAACCTTAACCAAAAAATGTTTGTTGCAAGTATGATTTACAAAGCTTAAACAAAACGGCTGAAAAGCATGATTTAAACGATGAAAGTAACTAGATTGCAAAATCTAGTTCCGCCTAACCGTTTGGAACAGACTTTACTATCAATTTCCAAAACTTTTCCTATTTCGTTCCACACTTTATTTGTTTTCCTAATATTCTTGTAATCAGGATGTGCTAAGTCATACAAAATTAAATGATCCTTTACTGATCTATGATTTTTTCTGTTAAATTATCTATTTTCGACATTATTTTCTTAAATATATTCACTCTGTGGTATATAAACAATGAATATCGCGCGGCCTAACGCAACTTGTCGAGTTCGGCCGCCAGTGTTTGGTGATCGCTAGACTGTACGCTGCATTCGGTGGCGTTCTCAGATAGCGGAACGCTTGTATGTGCGTGGTCTCATTGTATTGTATAGGTTGCGTTAGGCCGCTGCATTAACGCCACCGCGGCCGCTTTGGTGTGTGGAATCCTTTAATCAGCCGCTTGGCCACAATTTGTACAGAACGAACAGACTCATGTGACGGAATAAGGATTTCTTGATTATACCTACGAAAACCTAAAAATAACATATAAATATGCATTTTCTGTTAATTTCAACACTAATCATAATAAAATATAGTTTATTATTATTGTAAAATACATAAGTTATTTTGCTGTACGATTATGATAAATTTGTTAAATTTTCATTTCATTGGACCGTCAGAGGGGGCTTGTGCCCCCTCCCTCTGAATACGCCACTGTTATTCAGTACAACTTATATCAGTCCTTTTTGTGTGTCAAACATCATAATTTCAAAAATATCTAAGAAGATATTGCTATTCACATTTATCTACAAAATAAAACCAAATACCGATTTTAAGAGCGCTATTGTCTGCAAAACTACTCTCTTTATTATATTTCTACTATTTCTACTCTATTTCACGTTTGAGGTGTCATTTTAAAATTACATTCTGAAGGTTATACCTAAGTCAGATATCCTCTTATCTGAATCTAGTAATTAGTTGTTTAAAACAATTTTATCATTTGACTGCGAATGTTTTAGTCGATGTGTCAGGGGGAAAAACAATCAACGATCCCGTTTATATAATTCATTGGACCATATTTGGAAAGTGATGTATTTTCACTTGAACAATAATTATGTCACATTATCAAGAGTAGGCAATCTTAAAAAAATGTTTATTTATACGGAAAAAAAAAAAAATGCCAATATTGTTTACAATGAAGTAATTTAAAAATTAACTACTGTTGTGGTCAACAAACTTCATCTTCAACTCTCCGAGCAGCGCCTGCTGGTCCTGGGAAGAGCCCAGGCCCGTCTGCCCCCCTTGGCTGCGGCATTGGTTGTGATTAACAAATTTCATCTTCAACTCCCCAAGCAGCGCCGTGTAATCTGCTGGTCCTGGGAAGCGCCCAGGCCCGTCTGCCCCCCTTGGCTGGGCCATTGGTTGTGGTTAACAAATTTCATCTTCAACTCCCCGAGCAGCGCCGTGTAATCTGCTAGTCCTGGGAGGGGCCCAGGCCCGTCGCCCCCCCCCCTTTGGCCGCGCCACTGACAAGGATATATATATAATATATAACAAAAATAAATTATAATTTATAAGATTATATTTGAATTTTTCACGAATTTTGAAATGTGAGTTCTTTTATCGTTTAATATGTCGAATAATTTGGTTGGAGTTTTAGAATTGGTAATAAATTTTGTAAAAATGTTAGTCTGTGACGTGCGTATGTCGGGCATTGAAAAAATATGTGGTCCAGGCTACCAGTCGATGTATTATCACAGCTGCAAAAAGGCGATGAAAGTACATCAATTCTATGGAGATGAGCTGGTTGAGCAGCATGTCCAGATCTCAATCTACATATGGTTGTAATAAGATTGCGTTCTGCTGCAATTTTGTAGAAAGAAGTTTTTTTTAATGGTGTCTTTTCAATGGCTGCGTTTTGTCTTCCTTTATCAATACATGAAGCGGTCCATAGGGGAAGTATTTTAAGATCGCAGCGCTATTGTGGCATACTTGGAACCTTCAATATAGACATTCGTTACATATAAACAACGTGAATTTTAATGTTTACTGGTGGTTTTTGTAATTTTGCTAAAATATTAATACTTGTTTTTATGCAATTATATTTTTATGCAAATATTTTTTATAAAAAAAAGCGCGATAGAATGTCTATTTCTGTAGTTCCTAAAATCCCACCAGATGTCATATCGCTTAGCAATTTTTCCCTATTCTTTTACCCACTCTGAATTTATATTACTGTTTATCTATAATATAGTACCCCAACCTGTGTCCTTGGCTGGGTGGGTGCGTGGAAATTGTCTGAAACAATTGAGCGAGGTACCGAAATGTAACGATTTATTATATATTAATTTATGTATTGGAGAGTAGTGTGCTGTGAATTTTTATTTTGAGTGTTGACAATAAATTAGTAAAAATGACAGTTGTGTTTTTCATTAAAAAATCACTTCACAATTATTAATTTAGTTGTGAAATACACGGATCGGTTTTTTTACGAAACAAAACACAGAAAAACGTTATCCTTCCGTGATATTCGACATTTTTGATTAAAATTATTATTAGCAGAAAAATAATTATTTTAAAAAATATTTGGTTTTGATGAAAGTAAGTAAGAAAAATTTGACTTTTTGTTATTTATTATTATTTTTTCAATGCTTTATTATTTTTTTATTTCTACGCAGTGCCGGCTGTGGGTTTTGTGGGGCCTCGAGAAAATAATGCATTTGGTGTCAAAAACTTGCCCTAGCTACTAATACTTGTTAAAAATATCCCCCTATAAGCGCGGGACCTCGGGAAAAATCTCCGAAGTCCCGACCTCTGAGCCGGCCCTGTTTCTACGATTTCTAGGACAAGATTTACAATATCCCACTGCAAACTCTATACAGATGGCAGCACATAACGACTACACTAAAGACGTATCAGTGGCTCTAAAACAATGATTTCTGTTTATTTATCACATTAAAATATCATTTACCTTTTAGTTTAGGTTAGATTCACCTTAAAAGCACTATCTTAGGTTATGGTTGATAACTGTTTATTTTTATTTTTTTATAAACCACCTAAAAATAAATTGTGTTTTAAAAGTTCTGCACAGTCCCACCTGTTTATAATCTCTGTATATTGAACAAATGACGTGTGTGTGACGCATGCGCAGTGTTCAGTGGTATATTGTAAATCTACCCCCAAATGTGAACGCAATATATTAAAGCGGGCAAACAATTAAATTTTACTGTGCAATAGTTTCTCACGATTTATTTCAAATTGATTTGAGATATAGTGTAAGTACGCTTTATTCCATGTGTGTATTTTTTCATGTGTGATTTTTTCCGTGTGCGTATTAATCCGTGTGCGTTTTTTCCGTGTGCGTATTTTTATATTATATAAGAAAATGGAAAATTAATTTTAATAAATATATTTTAAATTTAACGTCTCAAATCATTTTTAGTTTTAACATTATAAATAGAATGCACTGAGTGAAAATGAATCGTTTTCCCATCTTAAAAAGTTAATGAATAAATAATTCGGAATAATACTCATTATTTGTCCAGTTTTTAATAATACGCGAAGAGTTGATTCAATTTGAATTGGATGAAGTTAGGTGTATGGATAGAGAAAGAAGTCTGAGGTGTCGAGCAAGTTCCACATTAAGGTAATGATTTGTTTGCCAACACAGTTGGCAATGGGTCTACTAGTAGTATTATAAACATCCCGACGGGAAATGTTTATACTATATGTCACTTGTTATACTATATGATTAATTGGTGAAATTGCCGCTTCTTTCTAAATAATCAACCTTATCGTTCCCTAAAGATATATTGTGATGAGATTTGATCCACAGAAATATAAAAGATAAACCATTAGTCTGAACTACATGTATAATTTGTGCAACATGTTGTATATCAAAGTCTCTTGAATGAAGGTGGCTATTTGCTATAGTTTTAAGAGCACTTTGGCAGTCGCTTATAATTACCCAATTTTTCGAAATTTTACTGCTTACACAGTATTTTAAAGCTTCTTTAATAGCGTATAATTTGGCCGAATAACTTGAAAATTGAGATGGTAGGGGGAATATTTTGTTTGTTTTCGTAACTGGACAATAGAAGACGGCTCCAGCGACTTTTACGTTTCTTGGTTGGTTTATATACGGAATAAGAATATAGAATGTGAAATAAGAATAGTACACAAGAATAAAAAATTTGAAACCGTTTATATCGGACATAACATTTCGTCGCTGCGCCTGCGTACTTGCGTTGGCCTGTGTTTAACGTTGTCGTTTGACAGGTTGTTGTGTTTAATATAACCTTTAAAAAAAATTCGTTTTCAGTAATATGGATTCAGAAGATTTTGTAAATTTATTTGCTTGTGTTTCACACATTATAATGTTGTTTCCAACCTTCTGATCACAGCTGGAAAACATCTGTTGAACAAATTTTATTACGGCCGACATTTTGACCGTTGTGCGCATGATTATCGTCTCTTATTAACTACATAAACCGATATGTGGCGCAGCCATGTTTTAACATCTTGTATACTATTCTTATTTCCTATTCCTTATTCTTGTTCCGTATATAAACCAATCATAAGTCTTTAGATCCGTCGGTATACATTGTGATATAATTGGAGAAATGTGCAAAAAAAAGCGCAAAAAACTTGTATTAACATATTTTTATCCCCCAAGCATACCAGATACAAAATTTATAAAAAAAAATACCCTTTCACGGCCAGGTTAGTTTCAAAATAGGATCAAAATTAAAGAAATCAAATATAACTCCAGCCTTTTATAATAAACATACAATTAAAAATTTACTCGTAAATAATAAACTAGATAAAACTGATTTACACAACAAAAGTGGAGTTTATCAAGCATCTTGCCAAGATTGTTCAACAATATATATAGGCCGAACTGGTCGAAAATTTGCTACAAGATTTGGTGAACATTTGAAAGCCATCCAAAATAAAAGGTAGAACAGTCCAACATAGCAGAACATATGATCTCCAATAATCACAACCTTTCCGTTAATGAGTTTAAAATCCTACACATTCACAATAAAAACCTTAAACTGAACCTTTTAGAATACCGAGAAATTCTCAAAAATATTAACTCTGGAATTCCCTTAATGAATGACCAGATTGACGTTTACAACTCACCCCTAATAAATCGGTAAAAAACTTTTTTCCCTTATCTGCTAATATGGTTTACACTTGTATTCCCTATCATTAATATTTGTTTCCACTGAATGTATCTGTTAAAAAATAAGTTTAGTTTGTAATTTGAACTCCTGTAGATGGCGTCATTGCCGAAATACCTATAGAGTATATTAAACATATATTTGTGAAACTTACCGAGTGTTTTATTTATTAATCTTATAGAAATGTGTTTCTAAAATTTCACTAAATATTATTTTATTTAAAACAGGATTGTCTACGTAATTAGGAATTATGATTTTTTGTTTTTTAAGTTTATAATTATGTGGTAACGAAAATATAG
Source organism: Liopterus haemorrhoidalis (assembly GCA_963971575.1). Classification (NCBI taxonomy): domain Eukaryota; kingdom Metazoa; phylum Arthropoda; class Insecta; order Coleoptera; family Dytiscidae; genus Liopterus; species Liopterus haemorrhoidalis. The sequence goes on along the minus strand of OZ020626.1, from coordinate 28,335,852 downwards.
GACAATTATTTCCTAACTGCCGTAGGCGTGGAAAAGTTTTTTGGTCATTGTTTTGCCCCTCTGGGTAGCGATAGGTCCTTTATAAATTGTATATTAAGTGAATTTAAGCTATATTGATCACTGTGGAGTTTATTTAAGATAAATTTATAAGTTAATTTAGCCGGTCGCTATGGCGTAGTGGTCAGCTCATTTGACTACCAACCATGGGGGCTCGGGTTCAAATCCCGGTTATGGCATGGAAATTTTCTCAAACAAAAATTGTCCTGGCTAATTGCCAAAGTAGCAAAGGCCATTAAAAATTAAAAAAATTAAAAATTAATTAAGTTAATTTAATCCTGCGCAGATGTAGTAGGATCTCACAAGTTTCAGCTAGAAGTATATTAGGAGGAGTAGATTTCATTAGTCCTGTACTGATCCTCAAGCCTTTAAATTGAATCCTGTCTGTTATACTTAAGACCGTGCTAGATGCTAAAGCATAGAAGATGCTTCCATAATCCAGTTTTGACCTAATATAAGCTTTATAGAAGAGAAGTACTACATTGGGGTTGGCACCCCATTTACAGTGAGCGATAATACGCAGTAAAAATTTCTTTTCTGTGCTTGTAAGAAGATGGTTAATATGGGAGACCCATGAAAGTTTTTGATCTAAGTAAAGTCCTAAGAATTTTGTATTGGAAACTACTGGAACTAAATGTTTACCTAATTTTATGTTGTTTGGGAATGTGAAAAAGAATGCGTGTTTTAGACGTCGAAAGTTCAAATCCTTATATATCTTATAGTCTGGTGCCTACGTCGAAAGATACTGCACTTGATGATAATGGAATGCCATTTGGCACACGTGTTCCTTATAAAAATTAAATCATTTTGACCTGCAGCACCTATTTATGAATCGAGGCAAATTCAAGATGGTGGCGAAACTAGCGCGCCAATTACGATAACGATAACTGATTCTTATGATACAGCAAAATAGCTAAATACATATTTGTACCATGGACCTTTAGCTACAATTTGCCGCGACGTACGCGAATTTCCGTCACTTAGTTTATAAGATACCGTCCATAATTCATTCTCAGACGCAAAAAAGTGATTTCCGAAATGGCTAACAAATTTTGGTATGATATGGCTCGTTTTCTATTAATTTAATGGCGTACATTATGAATCGGTTATCTAAATTGCGAAAAAATAAAATTTTGATAGATTTTTTTCCCAAATTTGAGACATGATGATATTCTCTATCACTGCAAATCTGCGTATATTAATATTTTGTTTCAGTTCTTCCTAAATCTGTAGGGCATATCCTTGGCTACAAGAATATGTGCGGAATTTTTCTCTGCCGGGCGCCAAAATTAAGGTAGCGGCCGAAATGTATAAAGTCTCAACTTTGTATTATTTTGACACTCTTTATATCGTTTTCGACCAAATCGGACTTGTAAATTACAATAATGAAATAAAAAATGGCATATGACTTGTTATTATTTTGCCCGAAATGAAATAACAAAAATTACATATCCGGCTGGAACGGCTGTAAATAATGACATTTAAGTAAGATACTCCATGCATATGCACCTGGTCTCAAATAAAGCCGTTTTCGAAATAACGCTCGAAAATCGAATTTTGCTATTAACATCAAATTTGTTGAGTTGTATATCAATTTCGGGTATATTGAAGTCGTAGATTTCGAAAATTGAGTTAATTTAAAGATTTGCTACACATAAGATTGTATTTTTCCCGAAAAAAAAAATAATTACATGTATTTTTTACATAGCAGTGAGATTCATTAAACGACAGTGAAGTGTCTCTCCATCCAAAAGAGTAGTATATAGCAGTTCTGACAAAATAATATAGATTACTACACACTTAATACGATTCTAATGGTGGCCGAAAACTATTCTTTCGAAAATGGTTAAAATATTCTCTAATATTTTTACCAGTTATTAGGACAACATTTTAATATGTTGATAGTTCCTTTATGTTTGCTTATAATACTGACTTGCAGTCCTACCTTACAAAATAATTTATATTTGTTTACAAATCAAAGTCGAAAGCCTCAGTAATTGGGTGGGCCTATCTATATATATAAAATCGTAACTAAGCTACCTACTCATAATCAACGCCCAGCCCAAACCACTGAACTTACAATCATGAAAATCGGCAAGTATATTCCCTCCATGATGTAAGCACCCACTAAGAACGGATTTTTCGAAACTCATCCTCTAAGTGGGTGAAAAGGGGGTTAAAAGGGGTAAAATGTGGCTTCACGATTTCTTTAATATCTCTTTGGTCCAATAAGATATCGACTTGGTTTTTGCTTACAATGATTACTCATATAAATATTAAAAAACTGATTTCAGGATTTTGTCCTAATCGACCCCTAAAGGGGTGAATCTACAATCAGGGTGAATTATAGAACCCTTCGCATCTTCTGTGTTCATTGTCTTATAACATTCCTTTTTGGCATATATGTATCTTTTTAAAATATTTAGAAAGTGTTTTGGGCGTTTTTTTAAATTTCACCCCTAAAGAGGTAAATTGGTATTTTTTATTCGATAGAATGTCGTCTAGACAGAGAAACATAAAATTCGGGGAGTATATACCTTTTATGACTTAACAACCCCTAAGAAATTATTTTTGGAAATTCAACCCCTAAGGGGTTAAAAGGGGTGAAATGTAATTACACGGATTCCTTAATATCTTTTAGGTCAATAATATATCGCCTTGCCTGTGCTTGCTAAGACTACCCATATAAATGCTCAAAAACTTATTTTTCAGGATTTTGTACTAATCAACCCCTAAAAGGTTGAATCTACAATCGGGGTGAATTTTCTGTGTATGTTGTGTTATAAATTTTTTTTTGGCATATAGTTGTCTTTTTAAAATAGTTAGAAAGTATTTTAACGTTTTTTTTTTTTTTTAATTTCAATCCTAAGGGTGTAAATTGATATTTTTTATTCGGTAGAACATCCCCTAGATCTAGAACCATATAATTCAGAGAGTATATTCCTTTCATGACGTAAGTACCCTCTAAGAAAATATTTTTCCAAATTCGACCCCTAAGGGATGAAAAGGGGTAAAAAGTGTTTTCATGGATTCCTCAATATTTTTTAGGTCTGATGAGATATAGACTTGGTTTTTGCTTGCAAAGTTTACCCATACCAATGATTAAAAACTTATTTCAGGACTTTGCTCTAATCAACCCCTAAAAGACTGAATGTACAGTTAAGGTGCATTATAGAACCCGTTGTATCTCACGTGTTTGTTGAGTTACAACATTTTTTTTTGGCATATATGTGTCTCTTTAAAATATTTAGAAAGTGTTTTGACAGTTTTTTCAAATTTCATCCCTAAAAGGGTAAATTGGTATTATTATTCGATAGAACGTTTCCTAAATCTAGAAATATATAATTTTACGAGTATATTCTTTCCATGACGTAAGCCACAATAAGAAATGATTTTTTTCAAAATTCGACCCTTCTGGGGATGAAAAGGGGTAAATTTGTTTTCACGGATTCCTTCATATCTTTTACGTTTGATGAGATATCGACTTGGTTTTTGTTTAAAAAGTTTACGCATAAAAATGTTTAAAAACATATCTCAGGATTTTGCCCTAATCAACTCCTAAAGGAGTGAATGTACATTTATGGAGAACCCGTTGTATCTCCTGTGTTTATTGAGTTACATAATTTCTTTTTGGCATATATGTGTCTCTTTAAAATATTTAGAAACTGCTTTCACCGTTTTTTTAAATTTCATCCCTTAAATGGTAAATTGGTATTGTTATTCGATAGACAGTTTCCTAGATCTAGAATCACATAATTATGGGAGTATATTCCTTTCATGACATAAGGACCGCCTAAGAAGAGATTTTTCTAAATTCTATCCTTAAGGGGATCAAAATGGATAATGTGTCTTTTCACGGATTCTTCCATATTTTTTAGGTCTGATGAGATAACGACTTGATTTTTGCAGACAAAGTTTACTCATACAAATGTTTAAAAACTTATTTCAGGATTTTGCCCTAATCAACCCCTAAAGAAGTAAATATATATTTAAGGTGAATTATACAACCCCGTTGTATCTCCTGTGTTTGTTGAGTTTGTTATAAAAATCTTTTTTTGTCATGAAGTTTTTTTTTTTTTTTCTTTCATTTCGGACCTTTGCATTTAGGGCAATTGGTCTGGAGCTATTTTGTAATTTTATTTAATGTACATGAGTAGGAGTGGGGGAAGGATGATTGAAGGGAGCTGGGAGGTCGCTGGCGAGACCCGACGCAGCTAGGAGATATGTTGTAACAACATTGTTGTTGGAGGGGGGTCTTGGAAAGGTTTACAATAGAGAATAGAGATATTATTTAATGAGAATGATTTATATTTGTATTTTAGTGTTTTTTAAATATTCGCATAGGGCTTTATATATGTTAATGTTTCTAGTTTTTAATATAATATTCATGTTGGTTGGAAGTACTATTTTGTTTTTAATTAGGGATTCTATAAACTGTATTTGTTGTGCCTGGAAATTTGGGCAGGATAATATTAGGTGATTTGTATCTGCAACTGCATTTTGGCAATGGGTGCATGTGTTCGAATCAATTATTTTAAGTTTACACAGATGTACAGGAGCGAGCGTATGGTTTAAGCGCATTCTGCAGATTGCAGAGCTGTATTTTTTGGAAAATGAGACAGTTTTGTACCATGGTGTCTTAATCCTTCTTTGCACTTTATAATAAAATTCTCCTTTCTTTTCCGATTGCCGGGTATATTCAATTTGCCATGCGGTGTAACAGCTGTTTTTTATAGTTGACATATATTCAGTCGGAAAGTGTGATTCGTTAATGAGTGTGCCATGTTTTGCAGCTTCTCTGGCCTTATTGTCCGCTATAATGTTGCCCGGTATATCGGAATGCCCTTTAATCCATATTAATTTAATTTCTGTGTCCTTGTGGTTCTTGAATAGATGGATGTTATTAATTATTCTATATATTATTGGTTCATTGTTCTTGAATCCAGGATTTGCAATTATCTGTAAGGCGCTATAGCTGTCTGAAAATATAGCAACTGATGTTTTGTCCAGGAGATTTGGCAGTTGTATGATATATTGTGTGGCTTGATATATGGCCAATAACTCTATATGGAATATATTAAAAGAATTTTGAGATTGATGCATTATTATTTTGTTGCATTGCGGGTCAAAGATTGAGAAACCGGCGCTTGAGTTTGTTTTGGAGCCGTCTGTATATATTTCATACGTGTTTGGATGCTGTTTTAAATAATCTTGTAGTTTATTATAATTAGTTATTTTTTGGAAGTGATTGGTAAATTTGTTCGGTAACGAATATATGAGCGGATGAAGATAGCAGGTGACATTGTTACTTGTGATTATACTGATGTTAGAATTAGAGTGCTCCAAGAAACAGTCTACCAAGGGCGGAGTGTTTTTGTTTTGCCAGTATGTACAGGTTAGATTTTTAGAAGACAGGGAGACAAGTTTGTTGTTGAGAATATGGCTGTGATTGGTGTGAGTGTGAAGCCAGAATTTATTTGTGATTATTTTTGTTCTAAATTTTAGGGGCAAGTCGTGGCTTTCGACCAGTAAACTGTGGATTGGGGTGGATGGCATCGCGCCTAAACAAAGTCTGAGACATTTATTTTGAGTTTTGTTTAAGGGCTCTAATGTAGTGTTGTTGGCCGAACCGTATAAAGAGCAACCATATTCTAATATAGATCTGATTCTGGATCTATAGAATAATAAAGCGGTGTTAATATCTGCTCCCCATGTTTTTTTAGTGATAACTCTAAGCATGTTTATGGATTTTTCGCATTTTTTTGATGTTGCTTGGATATGAGACTTGAAATTTAGCTTACAATCTAAGTGCATACCTAAGTATTTGATATCTGGTACAACACTTATGGAATCACCGGCCAGGTTTAGAAATTTTGGAAGTTTACTCTGATGATGTCTTGTAAAGCAGACGATTTTTGACTTATTAAAGCATAAATCGAGACCATTAGTTTTTAACCATTCTGTTATAATTTCCATAGAGATATTTAGTTGTTGTTCAGTTCGGTGAAAGATTTTATCGGAGCAGTACACGCACATGTCGTCGGCATAACTCAAGAAGTGTACGTTGGGTGGTATTGAGTGGAACAGATCTAATATATATAAGTTGAAAAGTAACGGACTGAGGACGCCCCCCTGGGGCAGTCCTTGCATAGCGACCCTAGGGCCGATGACTTTTTTGTTGTGTTTAATAATTAGTGTACGCCACTGAATAATTGTTTTAATGGAATTAATAATATTACGTGGTATTTTCATTAGTTGTAGTTTATTTATTAGTATCTCGAGGTTTACATTATCAAATGCACCTTGTATGTCAAGGAATGCTGCAGTTAGGTATGTATTTTCTGAGAGCGAGTTCTGTATATCAGTGCACAGGACAGATAGGCCATCTATACAGCTGTATGTTTTCCTGAAGCCGAACATATTGTTTGGAATCATATTCTGGGATTCAAGATACCACTCCAATCTTGTTTTTATCAGACGCTCGTATGTTTTTAATAAACATGATGACAATGCGATTGGCCGATATGACTCTGGATTTGCAGGGTTTTTATTAGGCTTCAATATGGGAATAATGACGTATTTGTTCCAGTCTGGAATAATTATACCTGTGGTGAAAACGCTGTTAAATATATGTAATAAAATTTTTTTCATATTTTCGGGTAAGTGAGAGATCATGGGATAGTGAATGTTATCGTGGCCCGGGGATGTGTTATTAGATGATTTTATTGCATTGTTTAATTCAGAGTCGGTAAAAGGATTATTTAAAGTTGAGTGGGTGTTTGAATTGGTTACGTATGCAGCAGAGATATTATTTTGAACAGAAGTTGGTGTTAATTTTTCTAAAAAATTTTCAGAAATTTCAACAGATGTGAGACGTGAAGTAGAGGTGGAGTTGTTGATTCCTCTGTCTATGTTTCTTATTTTTTGCCACAAAAGGTGGGAGGGGGTATCCCTATTTACGGTTTCTAAGAAATTTATCCAGTCAGTTTTTCTTTTATCTTTGTAAATTTTTCGAGCTCTGGCTGTTAGTCTTTGACATTCAATGAAGTTCTCATAGTTTTTTTGTGATAAATATTTTTTATAAGCCTTTTTTCTGTTGTCTTCAGCAATCTGGCATTCGGTGTCCCACCAACTTTTGGCTCGAAAGGGGTTAATAGTTTTAGGTTGATTCTCTGGAATACTTTTTTCTGCTGATTTATTAATTATTTCTACAAACTTATTATAGTCATTTATGTGATCAGGTGAGTGTGAAAAATGTTGTGCCCTATTGTTTGCTTCTATTTTGTAAGCGAGCCAGTCAGCATCTTTTATTTTCCATCTGTGTTTCGGATTTATGGTGATGTGGTCAGATTTTGTCCCAATTTCTAAGATGATCGGGAAGTGATTAGATCCACAGCAGTCTTGAGTAACGCGCCACCGGATTTTAGAGTATAATATTTGCGAACAAAATGTGATATCAACCGCTGATTTTTGGCAACCAGGTTTGAGACATAGAGTTTCAGAGCCGTCGTTTAGAATACATAAGTTATTGAGATCAATTGAATTGATTAAATTCCTACCCTCTGTGTCGGTCTCGGCACTACCCCAAGCTATGTGATGGGAATTAAAATCTCCAGCTAGTATTATTTTGTTGTCCATCTGATTTATTACACTAGTCCAAAATACACTAGAAATTTTATGTTTCGGATTTGCATATACGGCTGCAATTGTGTAATCTTTATTACAAATTTTTGTTTTTATACATGTGATTTGTACAACATCAGGAATTTGATTTACTATTTTATGAACAGTATATAACATGTTATTTCGAATTAAGATAGCTGAGCCTCCGTAACCATCGTAGCGGTCGGTGTGAATGAGCTTGTAGTTATTGAATACAGGAGGGGATTTATCTGATTTTATCCAAGTCTCAGATAAGAGTGCGATGTCGATTTTATTTTTTTGTAAAAGACGAGTTAGTGAGTTTTTATTAGCATTTAAAGAGCGAGAATTCCATTGTATAATATTTATGCCAGTCATTTTGATATTTGAGGAGAGAGAAAAAATAAATAAAACAAACGATAAATATGTGTTTGAGATAAAGTTTTTATATATGTGAAGAGTGTGTTTGACTATTATTATTTAATAGGTTACTTATTAATGTTTTTAGAGTATCTGTATTAGGGATGGAGCTATTTTTATCTAGTATATTTTTTAAAACAGTCATAATAATGTTTATAATGAGTTCTATCTGATTATTCTGATTTATGTGGTATTGCGGGGCGTATGGATTTTTTATAATGGGGGAGGTGGGAATAGTCATGAAGTTGTCTTTTTAAAATAATTAGAAAAAGATTTAACCGTGTTTTAAATTTTATCCCTAAAGGGGTTAGATTTTATTTTTTATTCAATAGAACGTCCTCTGGACATAGAAACATAAAATTCAGAGAGTATATTCATTTCATGACTTAAGTACCCCTTAAGAAGGGATTTTTAGAAATTCGACTCCTAAGGGGTGAAAAGGGTTAAATGTGTTTCCACGGATTCCTCTATATCTTTTAGGTCTGAAGAGATACCGACTTGACTTTTGCTTACAAAGATTACTCATACCAATGTTTAAAGATATATTTCAGGATTTTGCACTAATCAACCCCTAAAGAAGTAAAAGTACATTTAAGGTGAATTATAGAACCCGTCGTATCCGCTGTGTTTGTTGATTTATTTATAACAATCTTTTTTGACATAAAAGTATAATTTTAAATAATTAGGAAGAGATTTAACCGTTTTTTAAAATATACACCTAAAGGGGTAAATTTGCATTTTTTTTTGTATTCAATAGAACGTCCTCTGAAGTACCCCCTAAGAAGGGATTTTTCGAAATTAGACCGCTAAGGGGTGAACAGTGTTAAATGTGTTTCCATGGATTCCTCAATATCTTTAATATCTTTATCTCAACATATGTTAAATTAGCTTTATTTTGAAAAAAATATATATTTAATTAAATAATTATATTTCTTTTATAATAAACTTAATTTAACTCATTCCGTGCGAAGAACGGGTATTCTGCTAGTGTAAAGATAAAATTCTAGTGAGATAGAGTATGTCCATTCATGCCATCAATTGTACTGATTATTGCCGTTATTAATTTTAGTTTAGGTTTATTTTAATTTTTTTAAAGGGGTAAAATATTTCAAAATTATATTTTTAAAAACTACGCCTATGAAAACGTCAAGTCAAGTTCAGGGGCTAATTACGTCCATTCCCTAATAATTAAAAATTACTTATTATTTCTTAAATTAAAGTTTATTTAAAATGTTTCTTCAATTAATTATGCAAAATAATGTTTTACACCAGGTTTCGACTTCGATTCAGGCTAGTGTTGAATAAGAATTTATCGAATATCTTCACTTTGTATAGAATTAAGTAGTAGAGGAAATCAGTATTATTGGCACATATAGCAGGAATAGCGCAGGTAATTACAGAGGAGTAACCCTGATGAGCACGGCATACAAAATGTATGCGACAGTGCTAAATAAGAGGCTAGTGGAGGAAATAGCAGATAAAGATATATTAGAGGAGACGCAGTTAGGTTTTAGGAAGGAAAGGGGGGCGATAGATAACATATACACGATAAACCACATAGTGGCTGAGAGAATAAAGAGGAAAAGAGGGAAGGTGTATATGGTATTTATCTACCTTAAGGCCGCCTTTGACAAACTAGACAGGCAAGAATTGTGGGAAGTATTGCAAAGAAGGGGTGTAAGCGAAGAGATGATAAAAAGGATTAAAAAAATATACGAGAAGACGAGGTGCAAGGTGAAGGTGGGAGAAGAAGAGTCCGAAAGCTTTTGGGTAAATAAGGGAGTGAGGCAGGGCTGTCCGCTGAGCCCAACATTATTTAATATATACATAGCTGACCTGGAAGAATCAATGAGGAAGGGGCAAGACGGAGGAATGGTGGTGGGAAGGAAGAAGTATTGGACACTGGGGTACGCAGATGATCTGACCCTGATGGCAGAGAATGAGCAGGGACTAAAGAGGATGATAGGCAGAACGGACAGGTATTTTAGAAGAAAAAACTGGAAGTAAATAGAGATAAAACGAAGGCGATGGTGTTTGGAAAGGGGGGAGGAAAGAGAAATAAGATAAGATGGGAATGGTCAGGGACAGAAATTGAAGAGGTAAAAAGTATGAAGTACCTCGGATATGTTTTAACGAGGAACAACAGAGCAGAGCAGCATGTTAGAGAAAGGGTGAAGAAAGCAAGAGAGCATAGGAGAGAGGAGATTTGACGACGATATCAGGTGGAGGATGAAATTGTTTGACGGGATAATGAAGAGTATCCTCATGTACGGAGTAGAGATCTGGGGATGGAAAGAATGGGAGATAGTAGAAAGGGTACAAGAGGGATACATGAGATGGATTATGGGATTAGACAGAACGACACCAGGTTATATAGTGAGAGAGGAAATGAAGAGGGAAAAGCGGAGAGTGGGTGCCGGGGTTAGGGCGGCGAAGTATGAGGAGAAAATCAGAAGAGACGAAAGAAGAAAAACATTAAGAAAATGCTGGGAAGAAAGAATGAAGGAAGAACAAAAGAGTAAACTGTCGGAATGGGGAGAAACAAGGAAAGAGTACTATTGGCGATGTGGGATGGACATAAGGGAAACTGAGCGAAAGAGAAATGGAGGAAGAAACATAGCAGAAGAATTGAAGAGGAGAGACAAGGACGTACAGGAGCAGGAATGAACAGTAAGAATAGACAATTCAAGGAATGTGAAAAGGTATAGAGAGATAAGGACGGTAGGAATACCTAAATATCTGAAAGGGAGGAGAGGAAAGGCAGGGGGCAGAGTTAGAAGGATTGCCAGATTAAGAGGCGGAAATGAAGAACGGAGTAACAGGTATTGGGCAAAACCAGAGGATAGGCTATGCAGAATGTGTAGGGAGGAGGAAGAATCCTTGGAACACCTAACAAAAAGATGTGGAAAGATGACAGAATGGGAAGGAGAGATAAAGGAGCTGTTGAGTGTAGAAGGAAAGAGAGAAAGGTGGGTGAGAGTACTCGAGGAAAGAAGGAAGGAATGCGGAGAGGTAAGACAGAACTGAGAACAGGAAGGAAGAGAGAGGCAAAAGAGGAGGAAAGAAAAGAGGGAAGAGAAGCGAAGAAAGAGGGGAAGAACAACTGGAGTCAAGAAGGAAGGAGACCGGAGACGGAAGCTGAAAAGAGAATAGGAAGAAAGAGAGGAACACCGGAAGAAGAAGAAAGAAGTCATAAAAATGTATTATATTATTATTTTATTATTATTATGATTTTAAATGTACTGGTTAAGACCCTAAACGCCGCAATGACTAGGGTAAATAAAGAAAAATAAAGAATTATATATAGAGGATATATCAACACATTAAAATGTTGTCCTGATAACTGGTAAAAATATCTGAGAATATTTTAACCATTTTCGAAAGAATAGTTTTCGGCCACCATTAGAATCGTATTAAGTGTGTAGTAATCGATATTATTTTGTCAGAACTGCTATTTACTACTCTTTTGGATGGAGAGACACTTCACTGCCGTGTAATGAATCTCATTGCTATGTAAAGAATACATGTAATTATTTTTTTCGGGCAAAATAAAATCTTATGTGTCGCAAATCTTTAAATTAATTTCATTTTCGAAATATGCGACTTCAATATATCCGAAATTGATATACAACTCAACAAATTTGATGTAAATAGCAAAATTCGATTTTCGAGCGTTATTTCGAAAACGGCTTTATTTGAGACCCGGTGCTGCGAACAAACCTAAGCAAATTGATGCATTCCGTATATGCATCTTACTTAAATGTCATAATTTACAGCCGTTCCGGCCGGATATGTAATTTTTTTATTTCATTTCGGGCATAATCCGAATAATAACAAGACATATGCCATTTTTTATTTCATTTTTGTAATTTACAGGTCCGATTTTGTTGAAAACGATATAAAGAGTGTCAAAATAATACGAAGTTGAGATTTTATACATTTCGGCCGCTACCTTAATTTTGGCGCCCCGCAAAGAAAAATTCCGCACATATTCTTGTAGCCAAGGAAATGCCCTACAGATCTAGGAAGAATTGAAACAAAATAATAATATACGCATATTTGCAGTGATAGAGAATATCATGTCTCGAATTTGGGAAAAAAATCTATCAAAATTTTAAATTTTCGTAATTTTGATAACAGATTCGTAATCTACGCCATTAAATTAATAGAAAACGAGCCATATCATATGAAATTCATTAGCCATTTCGGAAATCACTTTTTTGCGTCTGAGAATGAATTATGGACGGTATCTTATAAACTAAGTGACGGAAATTCGCGTACGACGCGGCAAATTGTATCTAAAGGTCCATTGTACAAATATGTATTTAGCTATTTTGCTGTATCATAAGAATCAGTTATCGTTATCGTAATTGGCGCGCTAGTTTCGCCACCATCTTGAATTTGCCTCGATTCATAAATAGGTGCTGCAGGTCAAAATGATTTAATTTTTATAAGGAACACGTGTGCTAAATGGCATTCCATTATCATCAAGTGCAGTATCAACGTAAAATATGGTGCGTAGGCACTAGACCAGCGTTTCCCAAAGTGTGGGTCGCGACCCGGCAACGGGTCACAGAAAACTTTTGCCGGGTCGCGAAAAAAATTGTAAAAACACAAAAAAGATTTTTTTTGTACATATTATTTTTTTTACGTCAGTTAATCACTAGAATAGTATGTATTTGTGCTCTTTAATACTATACTATATTCTTTATTACTATACTATACTCTTTATTACTATTTATTACTCTTTATTAATCTTTATTACTATAAAGCTACTGCTTTAAAATAAAATTTGTTTTGTAAATATATTTTTTTTTCATAAGGTGGGTCGCGAAAATTTTTAAAACCTCGTACCGGGTCGCGGTCAAAAAAGTTTGGGAACCGCTGCACTAGACTATTATATATGAGGATATATTAGATTTTTTAGTCGATACACGGAAGTTATCTGCATATTGACCAATGTTAGTGAGAGATGGAAGAAAGTGATATAGGTCAGATGTCTAAATGTTTAAAAATAAAGGGCTTAGTATCAGTGGCGTGGCAAGACCTTTGTGGGCCGGTGTGCCACTGGGATTAAGGGGCCCCTCCTTACTTTAATATTATTTTGGCTCATTTTAAGTCATTTTAATTTTTTAAATTTATGTCTGTCTGTGCCTTATTAGAAAAAAAAACTCAAATAAAAGTTGTTTTATTTTTATGATAATCAAAATTAATTAAAATGATTTTTTGTTAAAATGCAATCTGTATTTTCAAAATTAATAAATTAAAGTGAAATGCCTAAAGAAACAACTTGCCAGGAAATATATACATATGTATGTACCTAATAATTATAATCTCTGTGTTCCATGATCTAATTGTCTTTTCCCTAGATTTAGAAATAGGAGGTCGCAAATTGTTCAATATATTAATTCTTTTTTAAATGTAAAAAACGAAATGCAATTGACACATTGAATGTTTAACTATACAATAGGCGACACAAGTCTGAACAAGTCTGAATTGTCCGTAGATAACGGTCTTTTACTTGATTTCATTTATTTCAACTCTTACTCTGATTGCGAACTGTTCCTATTGACATACATATTATCAATTTGTATAATTTGTATTGTTAATATTTAGTTTAAAGTTTACCTGAAGCTTGAATGCAATGGTGATTTACATAATATTCTATTCTTAGTTCGGTATTTCCGGAACTTTGTACCGCTCTTATTTTATTCTTAACATTCCCCGTATCAACTTGCGCTGAAAGAACATTTTCAAAATTAAAACTTATTAAAACATATTTAAGAAGATCTATGGGGGAGAAACGCTTATCAAATTTGACGATTTTGAGCATTGAAAATGAAAGAGCACGTAAATTAAATTTAAGTGAAATAATTAGCATCTTTGCTTCAATGAAAGCGAGAAAAGTTAAGTTTAGTTAAAGTTGATGAACTATGTTTGTAAACCTTAACTTTAAATTTAATTTGTACTGTATGTTTTTGTGTTTGCAAACTTAAAAGAATCTATGAAAATGTATTTAACTTACTATAATAAATAAATTAATTAATTAATTAATTACTTAACTAATTAATAATAATAATAATAATATTTATTGGTCCAAATCATCACATACAAGGATATAGGACATGTCAGTAGTACATAATACAAATAAAATAAAATAATTTCAGATTCACACAATACACAATAAAAAATATTGTTACAACATGATGTCTTGTTCTAAAAACTCAGTTACAGTATAAAACGATTTTTCTATTAAGTATTTTTTCATAACATTTTTGTATTTTGTAAGACTAAAATCATTTATTACATTTGGTAATTTATTAAATAATTTAGCACCTATAATACCAGGTACATTCTCACTTACCTTATATTTGATCCGTGGAAGACGGATGTCATTTTTGTTTCTTGTATTATATTTATGGACAGAACAATTGGTATTGAAAGAGTTTTGATTTTCTTTCATATAAACTAATAAATTATATATGTATATAAAGAAGGGAATGTCATTATATTTAATTTTATAAATAAACTTTTGCAGTGATGTCTATAGCCAACTCCGCAAATTATGCGTACAGCTGCTTTTTGTAATTTAAAACATCTATTCCAATCAGAGCTATTACCCCACAAGATAATGCCGTAGTTTAGAATAGATTGAAAGTGAGAATAGTACACCAATTTTAAAGTATCTCTAGTTACATAGTTTTTCAATTTTCTTAACATATAAATACAACTATTTAATCTACTTGCTACATAATTAATATGATTTTTCCATGACAGTCGCGAGTCTAATCTAAATCCCAGAAAACATGCACTGTCCTGATTGTAATCAAGAGTACTCTGTACATGTCTGTTTAAACTGAAAACTAAATTTTGAGTTTTATTAATTAATTAATATAGTAAATGTATTTAATCCTATGAATGGTTTTTTCTTCTTCTTCTTTGTCCTATTTATTACAAAAAAATTAAAATAAACAAATAAAAATGGTAAGTATTAATGAAAATAAGGCCCCCCCATTGGCACTTTGGCCCGTGGGCCCCTCGAGCTCATGGGCCCGTGTGCATCGCACTTCTTGCACCCTCGGTTGCTACGCCCCTGATTAGTATTAAACCAAATGGCCCGGTTACACGATGCCAGTAACTTGTGCAAGTACTGGCACAAGTAAGTACTTGCACAAGTCGTTTTGTCGTTTACACGTATGCCAGTAAATTATTTAAGTAACCTTGCAAAGAACCCGAAATACACTGCAAAATGTAGATGCTTCCAATTATTTTTTATGCGTAAAACCGTCTTTTTAACGCGCCAATTTTCGATGTTTAACCTAATTTTCTGTATTTTATGCGTACGTCTTTCTAAATAAAAATGAATCGGCGCCAAAAACTACATTTATTAAAAAAAGGTGTGAAAAAGTTTGTTTTTGTAACCGCGAAAATACATCAGCTGTTCACCGCGGCCATTTTTAAGTCACTGGCACGGCTACTTGTGCCAGTAAATAGGAACGGCTTTTATTCACTTGACTTGCATGAGATACTTGTGCCAGTACTGCATATACGTTTACACGATGCCAGTGACTGGTGCAAGTACTTACTGGTGCAAGTTACTGGCATCGTGTAACCGAGCCATTATACACAATACAATAGTACACATATCTGAGGGAACTTGTTATATTTTTTTATGTTGGAATTTTATGATCCTATTGCTTAACATAACATCTATTCTTCTTATAAATTCTGGAGGCAGGCCTAAATCTTCCATTTTTACTAGGAGACTTAGAATTACAACATTGTTGAAAATTTGTACTGCTAGAATAGGAAAATCATATTTACAGAATTGTCATTTAGTATTACTATACCAACAATAATGTTTTTACATGGATATAAAAAACAATTGCCATCATAAATTCAAAATGCAAAGTTGCAAAACAGAATGGTGCAACAGGGCCCAGCTTTCAGAATCCCACTGAATATGTAACGGTCGGTAAAAATCCTACTGTATGCAATGTTCTTAACATAACTGCATTGCGGGTTGTAGAAATGCAAGGCGTATCACCTGACAAACCTGTCTATCACATGACCATGTTTTTCTCGTTCAAGTTCATTGTCAGACGTGAAAGTTTTTTTAATGCTCAGTTCGTATAAACATTACGAACTTAAATATATATAATTGTTCCATAAATTTGATGATATAATAATTCTGCTAACTAATTATTTATTTAATAGTTGAAAAAAATAGTAAATATTTCTGTGAAATGAAATAATACAACAAAACGTTATGTTTATTTTTTATCCTTGCATTTGTGAAACGATTATCCTTCTAAAAAAATTATTGCATTTAAACGGGAGCAAGGCGATGTTCTGCTTGGCTTCATGCAACCTTAGAAAAATGTATTTTTATAAATAATTTCACAAGAGATTGTTTAGTACTAGACTTACCATAAAAAAATTCTCAAACCGGGACAATTTTGAGATTTTGCTAAAAACAGAAAGTAACGCAGGGGAGTAGGCCCTGGCTATATTAGTGAATTGACATGTGATTTGTTCTCCTCTAATAAATCCAGGTACAGCATAATTATTTATTCCAAATATTATATACCTACTTACTTATATACACAGTAATTGTTTTCTCACCTTTTGTATCTAAAATATTTGATTTAATCGAATAATAACATAACATAGTTTATAGTGGTGAAAAGTTTTGACATCTGTCACTATTTATAGTGGTGAAATTTTTTTGACATCTGTCACTGATAGCCCAGGTAATTAACCTGTATCTATTGGTCGGCAAACCACTACTAGTGGTGTGCAGATTCAGATAATATGAATTCATACTCCCAATCTACTGTGGGAAATAACTAATTTCTAAAATGAATAGCCAAAGAAAAACATTTGCAAATGCGACAAAAACCAATAGCAACACCTACCCAAACAGAAACCAAGCAATTCTTCTTAACATTGAACCAGGAATAGAAATTAATGAATATATCTATGCTATAGGATCTCTTATTGGTCCAAAAAATATTACTCATGTCTCAAAAACATATAATAGCGGTTTATGCATTTTTCTAGCAAGTAAAGATATAGTAGAAAAATTAGTCAACCAACATCCAAAAATTATAATTCAAAATGTAGAAGTAGAAATAAGAAAATATATTAACCCAGCCCAAAGAATTATTATCTCACACGTGTGCCCATCCATACCAGACGATGTTATTCAAGAAGCCTTAAATTTCCATAAAGTAAAAACCGTGTCACCTATTAATATGCTCAGAATGGGAATAAAACGAGACGAATATGCTCACATTTTGTCAGACAGAAGACAAGTTTTTGTACCACCTGGGGAAATTAACAAAATACCAAATAGTATAGTTGTTACTCATGACGAGATTAACTACAGAATTTTCTTCTCACCAGACGCAGTGTGTTACAAATGCAAAAAACATGGTCACTTTGCCAATAATTGTTCAGAAAATATAGAGTCTCAAGAGATCAGTCTAGACAGTCCACAAAATCATTCACCTTCACATAATACAAAACACCTATTAACCCCAACAAACGAAAATCTTAATGATAAACCAAATAGTGAATCCTCAAGTACTAGCCAAATCCACAACGAAATTATAATACCAACAACCCAAGAATTAATTCCTACAACCCAAGATTTAATATCTGCAAACGCCCACACTAAAATACTTACCAACCCAATTATTATAGAAAAAACAAATATTTCACTATCAAAATCAAAAAGACAGGCCTCTAGCAGTACTGAAGAAGAAATAGAAGAAATTCTCGACGAGGAAGAGAATGAAGAACTCAGCCAAATTAAAAATACAACAATAGAAAATCCTACTCCCCAAACCTCAGTTAACAAAACAAAACAAAAATCCGAAAAATTAAAAATCATTAAAGATCATCAAGAACCTCGAAGAACTTCTAGCCCGGACAACCAAATTTATCTAAATAAAGAAACACTTGCGACAATAAAACAAGAAATAGACTCAAATCCTAATATGTACGCAATATCTTTTGACAATCTCTGCAAATGGTTGGATAAAATAAAGGGAAACACAGACCTATTGAAGACGGCTGCGGAATTTACAAATGATATAAATGGATTACTCTTGACATTAACAGATCTACATACCTTTGTAAATGATAGATCTTCAAAAAACCGTTTAACGAGAATAATAAATAAAATACGAGAACAACTAAATTTAGAAAACCAAACCTCCGTAGAAAATCAACCACACAAAACATAAAATATGGCTCTGCTGCAATGGAATCCAAATGGATATCACGCTCATTTTCCAGAACTACAATATATTATGTCAAAATCATATTTTTATTATGTTTGCCTACAAGAAACCCGTCTTCGCCCTAATCAGAAAACCAAATTACGTAACTATACAATGTATAGAAAAGATCGCCCTAATTACAACAACGCCAGTGGCGGAGTTGCCATCTTAGTACACAATACAATAGATTCAAAACAAATCGACATAGACAGCGAATTGGAAGCTGTTGCTATTAGCACCATAGTACCAAATTTAGGGAAAATCACCATTTGTAATATTTACCTACCTCCCAATACACCATTTACTATACACGATGTAGAAAAATTAATTAAACAACTCCCATCTCCACATCTTATAATAGGAGACATGAATAGCCATAATATAATTTGGGGGTCCAATCAAACAGATACTAGGGGACGTAAACTTGAAAATATTGTAAATAATTATAACTACATTCTATTAAATGATGGCACACCGACGCATTTCTGTACTAGAACGGGTTCATTTTCATCAATTGATTTATCAATTTCTGACACATCCCTAGCAGCAAATTTAAATTGGGAAACCATTCCACAACTATGGGGAGATGGTCACTTTCCAATTATTATAAATTTTCCAACACCACAACAAATTCAACTAGATTCAAAAATATGGAACCTTAAGAAAGCGAAATGGGACTTGTTCAAAGAACTCACAGAGATAACTAAATCCAATATAACAATAGGTAGTAACATAAACGATCTTATAGCTGAATTTACCTCAAAAATACAAGACGCAGCTATCGAATCAATAGGTTTTAAAAAATTAAAAGTAAAGAAAGTCACCCCCTGATGGAACAGTGAATGTCAAGAAGCAACAAAACAACTAAAAAAATCCCTAAATAAGTATAAAAAAACAAGAACATTAGAAGATTTGATCCAGTTAAAAATACATAAAGCTAAAGCCAGACGAGTGATCTTAGACAGTAAAAGAAAATCTTGGGAAAATTATACTTCAACAATCACTGAAAGTACACCGCCAACACAAATCTGGACCAAGATACGGAAAATAAAAGGAAAGAATATAGCGCATATAACAAAAACAATAGTTAAAAATAATAATATAGTTTCATCTCCTCAAGAAATATCAGAAATATTAGCTCAAACCTTTTACAAAAACTCTTCGAATGAAAACTATACTAGCGAATTTCTTATATTTAAAGAAAAAACTGAAGACGAACTACTTCATATAACAAATAAAGATGATGACTTAAACAAGCCACTGACAAAAATAGAACTGTTAGATGCACTACAAAATATGAGTAAAAATAAGTGCCCTGGACCCGATGGCATCACCTCTGAAATGTTAAAAGAATTACCTGTGTGCACGCTAAATTACCTTTTACTCCTATACAACTACATGTGGAAAAATAATATATACCCGAAACAGTGGAAGCAAGTTACTACTTTCCCAATATTGAAACCGGGAAAATGCAAAACAAATCCTGATAGCTACCGCCCGATATCGGCATCAAATCACTTGAGTAAACTACTCCAGATAATAATTAATAAAAGATTAATGTGGTATCTAGAGACCCATGGTATATTACATACCAATCAAGCAGGCTTTAGAAAGGGAAGATCTACTACAGATAATATTTTACAACTGACATTGGAAATCCAGAAATCTTTCAAACATCGCCAGAACACCATAGCCGTATTCTTCGACCTCAAAAAAGCGTATGATACAACATGGCACTACCACATAATAAAATCACTTCAAGATTGTGGAATTGACGGACACACGTTAAACTATGTTAAAAACTTTCTAGAGGACCGGGAATTCAAAGTAATGGCAAATGGGTATTTTTCCGATACAATGCGACAAGAAAACGGTGTTCCGCAAGGCGAAGTGCTAAGTGTGACACTTTTTCTTGTAGCTATTAATAACATTACAAAGAGTATACCTAGTACAATCAAATATTGTCTATTTGCTGACGACCTTGTCATTTTTCAGAGGGGATATAACCTAAAAACTATTAAAACTATCATTCAAAATACAATCAATGAACTTGAAATTTGGGCTAATAGAACAGGATTCCAATTTTCAACTGAAAAAACAAAGGCTATTAACTTTAATAAAAAACAGTATAATTCAATAAATCCAGTAATAACATTAAATAATGAAGCTATTAAATTTGTTGACGAAATAAAGTTCCTAGGAATGACTATAGATAAAAAGCTAACCTGGAAAAGACATGTAGAAAATTTAAAAAAAGAATGTACGCAGAGACATTCAAAATGCTGCAATACGAATATCGACTGGAGCATTAAGAACCAGCCCAATAGACAGTATTTTACGTGAGGCGAACCAAGTGCCTTTATTGTACCGCAGGACCCAGACAACGTTGTCATACATCACCAAACTTGCCAGTAATGAAACAAACCCAACATTCAACCTGATGTTTAAGACTGGTAATAATATGATAAACATAAAAAACGATTTACCACTACTTGATACCATCTGCCACAATTGCGAAGATCTGAATATAGAGTTTCCTAAAATATATAAGACTAAACCACCCCCTAAGCCACCATGGACCCTTCTCAATCCCAAAATAAATCTCTCCCTTACCAAGTACAAAAAAGACTCCACTCATCCTGAAACCTTCAGAAAAGTTTATTTGGAAACAATAGAACGCTACGAAAATTTTACTTCTATTTTTACTGACGGATCAAAAATAAATGGAAACACCGGGGCCGCTTTCATAGTAAACTCAGAAAAACATCAATACCACTTACCATCAGCGACAAGTGTATACACGGCAGAAGCCTTTAGTATTTTAAAGGCAATAGAGTATATTCAGGAAAATGTGGAAAAAAACAAATTTGTAATACAAACGGATTCACATAGTTCCATAGACGCCATCAAAGATATTCACACGAAAAACCCATTAATTCAAGATATCCAAGCAAACGTACATAAAGCTATTATTGAAGGAAAAGAGATTGTTATCCTATGGATTCCCTCTCACGTTGGTATCAAAGGAAATGAAGAAGCAGATCAGGCAGCAAAATTAGCTACAACTAACAATTTGATAAATATACCCATTCCACATAGAGACTTCATTGGCCATATTAAAAATAAATTAAATTCTAAATTGATTTCATACTGGGGCACAAAAGCAAATCATTTCAGTCAAATCAAAGAAGACTTCGGTTATTGGAAAACCAATATGAATAGAAGAGATCAAATTGTTATTACGTGACTCCGATTAGGTCACACACTAGCTACTCATAAACATATTTTTGAAAAACAAGATCCCATAGAATGCCAAAATTGCAATACAAGATTAGATGTAAAACACCTAATAATCGACTGTCCTAATTATCAAGTTGAGAGGCTAAGATTCCAAATCCCATTATCACTCAAAGAAGCTCTAAGCAACAACCAAGATCATCTTTACAACGTAATAAATTATCTAAAATCAATTAATGTTTTCTGTAAAATTTAAAAATATTATGTATTTATAATATGTAAAAATAATATTGTGTAAAAATATATGTATCAGGGGCAAAAATAGCCAAGTTGCTGACGCCTCTTTAAAAAAACAAATAAAAAAAAAAAAAAAAAAAAAAGAAAGTAACGCCTTCTACGCTAGTACTTATGATTAAAAATGATAAATATCGGAGTGGTTAACAAAAATCAAAATTTACGTAGCAATAATTTTTAATTACTCCTAGGGCCGAAAGTTTCAGTTGCTAATAAACTGTCCTATAAATTTATTAGCAACATAATTTTTTTTTCCGAGAGTTCTAATAGGATAGGTTGCTAATAAATAGGCTTATTTGTCTAATAACTTATAGGCAACATGAAGTACTTAATAAAGTGACATATAACCAAAAACAAGTTCGCAAAATGTGATAATATTTCAATTTTAATTGAAAAACAGTATAATTTTAAAAGAATATACAAATGTGTAATTTTTTTACATCCATATTTTTTCTATAATGGTGATTTTAGTGTTTTATTTACATTTTAGTTGTATTTTGACGAAATCGACGATCTGTTTGGATGAATTTATAAATTATTGGGAACAACAATGCCCGATGGCGGCGCTACGAACGCTGTGAACAGCTGATTGAAACGAGTAATGTGTAAGTTGTCCATATTTGTTTACATGTTAAATCTACGATTTGCAATGGATAATAAACAGCTATCTTTATTAAATTATTTTAATTTTTTAAGTGTAACACCTTCTTCTAGGTGTGTAGTTGAAGGAGAAGAGTTGTTAAACGCCGGAAATCTTATGTTGTGCGGAATTTTGGACAAAAATGATGAGCATGTCGACATATGTGGGTTATGTTTACAAACAAGCAGTTTGAGAACACCACCTCACGAAGTCACTGGGAAATTAAAATTTAGTAATGATGTTGAAGTTTTAAATATGTCCTGCACATGTAAAGCAGGAACTACATGCAAACACATTTCAGCTATCCTATTATTTTGTGCCAGGTGGTTAACATACCAAAATGAAAGAAGCCAAGATCAGGGCATTGATTGATTGTAATATTTATTTTTCTTTTTTTTTTGTGGTTTCTGTTGGTTTTTCTTTTTGTTCCAGAAACAATATATTGAGTTTGGAAATATTAACCAGCACAGATTTAAAATGCCTGTGGTCTACTTTTAAAAAACCTGTCTTACAACGGTATGAACCGCAACCTCTGTTAGAAACTCCTTGCCTAAGTAAATTGATTAAAAACAAAAGCAGGCACGAAGGTTCAGTGAAAATGTATTAGAAAAGCTGCGTACAGAATTTGAGACCGCTTGCCCTAATTCTGCATTAAAATTACACGGGTAGATATTTAATTATGTTCGAGAAGGATTTTTATAATTTAGTGTTTGTTTTTTATTTAATTTGTTTAATAAATACTAGTTTGTTATTATCTCTTCCACAACACCAAATTTATTAACAGTTCACAAATTGTTTCTCATTTGGAAAATAGTGGAAGTAAATATTTTTGTTAAAAGCTATTCACTTTTGTAAGAACACACTAGATCTGATTATTTTGGTTACTTTTATGGTGTGTTACTGACTTTAAATGTCAATTAAAAATATTCCTTACGCTGTAAAACCGACTTTAGGTTGATAAGGTTATGATCATTATATATAAGATATCATTTTTCATTATAACATCTGTCAAATGCATTGACATTTTAAAAAAGTGACATTTTTTAATACCAACATGACATACAGCTTCAAAGGTGCAAACTATTGAAAACAAAATTCCCTCTTAGTTTGTTCTTACAAAAGTGAACCGCTTATAGTTCCTTTTCTAGAGTGACAGCCAAACACACCAATTTGTGTTATAATAACTCATTATAACATAAAGTAATATAAAAAAGAATAATAATTGCTATCAAAAGTTAATATAACAAACAAACTGCAACACTAACTTTTAAAAGCAATACAAACTACACGAGAAAACACATGTAAACCAAATGTAAACAATAAACTATTACTCGTTTCGCCTAGTTCAGTTTTAGTCCGCTTGGCGTTACTTCCTAGCGCTGTTGAGCCCAATAGACAACCGATTTTAGAATATTTTGGGCATTTATTGTAAATGTGGTATATAAAGAACAATAAATAAATATATTTTTGTTAATAAACATTGTCTTTTATTTTTACATATGTATTTCTTTCAATTACGATTACAATACATTACAAATAATACTTTAAGCATTACTATTTATATAAAAATGATAGAAAATAAGAAGACAGACGCAATTGGCAGAATAATAAAGATATGTGGCTGAAAATGGTTGATAAGTTTAATTCATATTGTTTAAGAAATGTAAAATAAAGCAAAATTTTGCTGTCTTTTTATTTTCAAATACTTTTGTATTATAAAATGTTATTTTTATTAACTCCTCTTCTATCTATATTATCCTCGTTTTCTGTGGTAAAATTTGTTCAACGCCGTTTAATTGTCATTTTAACAGTAACACAAAAAATATACGTAACGTCATTGAATGTAAAGTCTATTTAACGTCAAAATATTTAGGGCCGAGAGTTCCAGTTGCTAATAAACTGTCCAATAAGTTTATTAGCAACATAATTTTTTTCCCAAGAGTTCCACCCCGACATAGTTATTAGGTTGCTGATAAATAGGCTTATTTGTCTAATAACTTATAGGCAACATGAAGTGCTTAATAAAGTGACATATAACCAAAAACAAGTTCGCAAAATGTGTTAATATTTCAATTTTAATTGAAAAACAGTATAATTTTAAAAGAGTATACGAATGTGTAATTTTTAAACATTTCTATAATGGTGATTTTAGTGTTTTATATACATTTTAGTTGTATTTTGACGAAATCGACGATCTGTATGGACGAATTTATAAATTATAGACAACCGTTTTTAGAATATTTTGGGTATTTATTGTAAATGTGATATATAAAGAACAATATATAAATATATATTTTTAAATAAACATTGTCTTTTATTTTTATATATGTATTTATTTCAATTACGATTACAACACATTACAAACAATACTTTAAGCATTACTATTTATATAAAAATGATAGAAAATAAGAAGACAGACGCAATTATTGGCAGAATAATAAAGATGTGTGGCTGAAAATTGCTGATAAGTTTACTTCATATTGTTTAAGGAATGTAAAATAAAGCAAAATATGACTGTCTTCTTATTTTCAGTCACTTTTATAGTATAAAATGCTATTTTTATTAAATTCTCTTCTATCTATATTGTCCTCTTTTTCTGTGATAAAATTTGTTGAACGCCGTTTAATTGTCATTTTAACAGTAACACAAAAAATATACGTAATGTCATTAAATGTAAAGTCAAACTATTTATTGTCAAAATATTTAATGTCAAAATATTCAGTGTCAAAATTTCATCTCACTTTAGTACTACAAATTTACGTATAGCTCTATCCCTCTTGCACCGTGTTACTATCCTCATAAGAAATACCAACACAAAAACAAAAAATTATGTTGCTAATAAACTATTAGAAGGATTTTGTAAGTTGGAAATCACCAATAAATTTATTACAGTCTGTTCCAAACGGTTAAGCGGAACTAAATGGGAACTTAGTTCTTTTAGGTTGTCACGAGAAGGGACCTTGCTTGGGTTATTTCATTTTTCATGTTGGGATTGCAAAATTTAAATTTCCAACAATAAAACCATGGAAATGAATGAAATATGTCAAAATTAAATATTTTTTTTAGATATTTTAATGACAAAAAAATAAATACAGTCTGTTCCAAACAGTTAAGCGGAACTAAATGGGAATTTAGTTCTTTTAGGTTGTCACGAGAAGGGACCTTGCTTGGGTTATTTCATTTTTCATGTTGGGATGTCAAAATTTAAAATTCCAACAATGAAACCATGGAAACGAATGACATATGTCAAAATTAAATATTTTTTTAGATATTTTAATGACAAAAAAATAAATAAATGGGAAATTTGTATTAAGAATGACACAAAAAATCAAAATATAAAGAAAATGACATTTTAAAATGATATTAACCTTAACCAAAAAATGTTTATTGTAAGTATGATTTACAAAGCTTAAACAAAACGGTCGAAAGGCACGATTTAAACGATGAAAGTAACTAGCTTGCAAAATCTAGTTCCGCTTAACCGTTTGGAACAGACTGTAAATGGGAAATTTGTATTAAGAATGACACAAAAAATCAAAATATAAAGAAAATGATATTAACCTTAACCAAAAAATGTTTATTGTAAGTATGATTTACAAAGCTTAAATAAAACGGCCGAAAGGCACGATTTAAACGATGAAACTAACTAGATTGCAAAATTTAGTTCCGCTTAACCGTTTGGAACAGACTGTAGCTTCATAAATATATTATGTGTCTAATAACTATTAGGGAGTTTATTAGGAACTGGAACTCTCGGCCCTCAATTGAACACAACTTATTATTAAAAAATTATTAATATTTATCAATAGAGTGAAATTTCTTTAAAAATTCGTTGTTATTTTTAATTATAGGCTATTCCAAATTTTTAGGCGGAACTCAGTGGAAATTTCCTTCTTTTAGGTTGTCACGAGAAGGGACCTTGCTTGAGTTATTTCATGTTTCACGCTTGGTATGTGAAAAAATAATATTCCAACAGTGAAACCATGGAAAAGAATGACATATGACAAAAATTTTAATACATTTTTCCATATTTTGAAGACTAAAAAATAAATAAATGGGAAATTTTTTATTAAGAATGACAAAAAATTCAAACGCAATGAAAAGGACATTTTATAGTGACAATCAATTTAAGCTAGAATTTGCAATGAGTATGATTTACAAAGCTTAAACAAAATTACTAAAAGCGGGTCCGGACAATTCATCGCAGAAAATTCATCGTGGAAAATTCATCGCTAGAAACTTCATCGCGGGGAACGTTCATCGCAGGGAAGCTTCATCGCAAGAAAATTCATCGCAGGCAAAATTCATCGCAGGAAAACTTCATCGCGAGAAAATTCATCGCAAGAAAATTCATCGCAGGCAAGATTCATCGCGGGGAAAATTCATTGCAGGGAAATTACAAACGCTAAGGTCGTACGTACGTGCGCATTGCTGGGAAAAAATTTATTGATGAAAATTTTTTAGGTAAACTCCAACTAGGTAGGGTTGGTGTTTTTTGACCAAATTAGGTCCAATCCATCTTCTGAGAGTAGGGTCGAAATTTTTGGATCAAATTAGATTCAATCCAACTTACTTACGCGTTAGGCGTGTGTGTCGCGAATATTAAATGAAAATAGAATAAGGGCTTATCACACTTTAAATCCAAATTTATGTGCAAATTTGCGTTTTCCCCGAACATTTTAAGAGTTTCTGAAGTAATCGACTTTCACCGAAATAGGTAAATACAGCTTTGTGGAAAACATAGAAGACCACCATGCCAAATATTAAAACTAAACAATATTTTGTTTATGTAAAGTATTTTTGTTGATATTAATTGTCTATCTTATTTATGTCTCTTATATGTAATAACAATTACCAGTTTTATTAAACGATTTCAATTTCAATGGAATTCGCTCACTGTACGAATTAAAATGACCCGATATTTAAATTAATTTCCCTGCGATGAAAATTCCCTGCGATGAATTTTCCCTGCGATGAATTTTTCTGCGATGAACTTTCTTGCGATGAATTTTCCCAGCGATGAATTTTCTTGCGATGAATTTTCTCACGATGAAATTTCCCTGCGATGAATGTTCCCAGCGATGAATTTTCTAGCGATGAGTTTTCTCACGATGAAATTTCCCTGCGATGAATGTTCCCCGCGATGAATTTTCTTGCGATGATTTTTCCCGCGATGAAATTTCTGCGATAAGTTACCTCGCGATGAATTTTCTAGCGATGAGTTTTCTCACGATGAAATTTCCCTGCGATGAATGTTCCCCGCGATGAATTTTCTTGCGATGATTTTTCCCGCGATGAAATTTCCCTGCGATGAATGTTCCCCGCGATGAATTTTCTTGCGATGAATTTTCTCACGATGAAATTTCCCTGCGATGAATGTTCCCCGCGATGAATTTTCTTGCGCTGATTTTTCCCGCGATGAAATTTCCCTGCGATTAATGTTCCCCGCGATGAATTTTCTTGCGATGATTTTTCCCGCGATGAAATTTCTGCGATAAGTTATCTCGCGATGAATTTTTTGCGATGAATTTTCCGTAAATCTTACTAAAAGTCCGAATTAATAGATAAAAATTACCAGATTGCAAAATCTAGTTCCGCCTAAACGTTTGGAATAGCCTATAGTTTTCCGAGGCTGTACTTTTTGTACTGCGTGTATATTTTGCACTTTTTAATTTTTACGAAATATCCGGGACAAAATGACAAACTGGCCGGGACGCCGGGACCATACCTTCATACCGGGACAATCCCGGTCAAACCGGGACGTATGGTAAGCCTATTTAGTACATACAGGGCCGACAGAACAACCCGGGACCGCGGGTAAACAATCATTACGGTTCTGGGCCCGGCAGGGCCGGCTTGTCAAATTTTTCTTGTGTGTGCAGGAAAAATTTGGCGCCTAACAAAAAAAAAACACACACAATTGTTTATTTTTGTTTTTATTTATTATTATTATTTAACAATAATATTAAATTTAACAAAATAATCAATGCTTATAACAAAACAACAAAATTAACTACCTTAAACTTCAATTAACTCTTTGGCATTCTTACTCTATGGGACCCGTCTGGTTTTTAAGGTAGCGAATTATTTTCTTATTTCTTCAGTATCAATACTTTCGGCTATTTTATGTTCTATTGATATGATGGCCAATCCATTTAAATTTTCCTGGCTTAAACTGGAACGTAAATAGTTTTTTATAAGTCTGAGTTTTGAAAACGTGCGCTCACCTTTTGCCACTGAAACATGTAAGGTTAGTAAAATTTCTAAAGCTGTGATAGCATTCAAAAATAACCCAGCAAACATTGAACTAACGGCCGAATGCCGGTAAACTGCTTTTACGCTGGTACATTGCTGGCACCAAAAGTAAGTGCAACGCCAGTATTAATAATGTACTTCACATTTGTATTTCGCACTCCGCCTATACGAAGTACTTTACCAGCATTTTATAAGCATTCCTTATTTGTATTAATCCAAGATTATTTCTAGCGGGCCAGTGCTTATGTTTATAACTTTTTTTGAATGTAATAATTTGAAAAGTCTGATCGTTCTTAGTCATAAAACACCCTAATGGCGTGGCCTTCGAGGGTCGGTACAAGTGATATTCTGTGAGTACAAGTTGGGACGTGTTGGTGAACAGTTTATCAGGATGTGTATTTGAATAGTTATTGATTGTGAGCATTATACAGTTTTTTGTTGTGATTTGTGTGTGTTTTGTTAGATTTAAGGACGTAGTTTACACAAACTTCTTCATATTAAATTGTTTAATATTTAGTTTAGTTCAATCATAGTTTTTTTCATGTAATAAAATTTTCAATTATTAATAAATCTGATACAAGATTATAAATATGTCATTTAAAAAATATAATTTGTGATATTTCATTTTGAATAGTGACATCTTAAATATTTTGTAAATATAATACTAACCTAAAATAATACAAACTTAATCCAAAACTGTAAAACTTTTTTTACAATATAACCAAGTTTCTAAAAGTGAGTAATACACTATAAAAATCACCAAAATAACCAGATCTAGTTTGTTCTTACAAAAGTGAACAGCTTATAGCATTAATGCTTATAAAATTTGTTTATTGAATTTATTTTAACAAGTATGATTTCTTTAGGTTGGCACTCTTCAAGTCAGGAGGAAAAGATGTGGTAGATAATACAAGACGAATATTGGCGAAAATTATTAGTCACCCCTTGTCTTTAGGATGAAATTGGTTTGACCGAAATGGCAGAAAACCATTTTCTTAAAATTCTTCATTAAATTAATAAATTAAATAAACTAATTCCTGTTATTCCTGAAATTATATTTATTTAATATTTATAAATAAATCAATAAATTATAACTGTTAATTCAATTTACAATCGGCCAGTTTTACCATCGTTGAATAAATTTATTTAACAACTTAAGTTAACAATATCGCATCATTCTATTGACAGCAATGTTAATTTCTTCATTAATAGTTTAAAACCGATGCGATATTGTCAACTTTACTTGTTAAATAAATTTATTCAACGATGGTGAAAATGGCCAAATGAGTATTTATTTTGCACCTAACCATTAATTTATTTTAATACTGGGTAAGTACACATATATTACATTTGAAACACTAGAGAGTGGGTATAATATAAGCACTAGTCTGTCAGAAATAAATCTTGCAACTAATGCGATTATTTTGCACTTTACCGTTGCTGGGCCAGCAACTGATACATCAATGGGCCAGCTAACAGCCACGGGGACACCGGGGTACTGGCCCAGTGCAAAATGCCAGCACTGGCCCAGTGCGAAATGCCAGCACTGGCCCATTACTTTCAATGCACTTTACCGTTGCTGGGCCAGCAACTGATACATCAATGGACCAGCTAAGGGCCACGGGACACCGGGGTACTGGCCCAGTACGAAATGCCAGCACTGGCCCATTACTTTCAATGCCGGCGAGTATGTGCTTTACCAGTACTGGTCCGGATAAAAATGTTTGCTGGGAACTCTTCTAAACTGTGTAAATAAATCCATTTTAAAATTGCCTCAGGATTGCCTTTTGTTCTTTGAGACAACAATCTCAGTTCTATTGCAAGATCTTCGCCATCAATATATTTATTTTCTTTTTCCGGCAGCATTTTTTCAAGTAGCCTACAATTTTATTGTAATTCATTATTTTCTGTTTCATCATATTCTGTCAGATTATATAAGAATGCAAACAGATTTAAATGATTCAAAACGTTCTTCTATTGAGATAATTATATTTTTAAAAAGAACGTCAAAATTTTTTATTTTAAATATTATTTTGGGATTATTAATTTAAATGATTCAAAACGTTCTTCTATTGAAATAATTATATTTTTAAAAAGAACGTCAAAATTTTTTATTTTAAATATTATTTTGGGATTATTAATTTAAATGATTCAAAACGTTCTTCTATTGAAATAATTATATTTTTAAAAAAAACGTCAAAATTTTTTATTTTAAATATTATTTTGGGATTATTAATTTAAATGATTCAAAACGTTCTTCTATTGAAATAATTATATTTTTAAAAAGAACGTCAAAATTTTTTATTTTAAATATTATTTTGGGATTATTAATTCAGTGATGGAGGTTTCTGGTCCTTCATCAAAAAACAGTTTCCTCTTTCTTAATCGCTTTTCGTCAATTGATTTAAAATTGTTTGTTAAATCAGCATCTTCTGCCAAAGTGAACGCTTCTGAAATATATTTTTGGAAATAATTTTCACAATTTCTTAATTTCATAAATTCAGTAGTAGTTTTTAACGGTTCCATGACAACTGATAAGACAATTCGGGCCGTTCACATGGAGCTTTTCACAACTGGGGCCATTAACAATTGGGGCGATGGACA
Source organism: Liopterus haemorrhoidalis (assembly GCA_963971575.1). Classification (NCBI taxonomy): domain Eukaryota; kingdom Metazoa; phylum Arthropoda; class Insecta; order Coleoptera; family Dytiscidae; genus Liopterus; species Liopterus haemorrhoidalis. Next base: position 28,304,415 of record OZ020626.1, on the reverse strand, counting down.
ATTCTGGCCGTTCACAATTGGGGCTTTTCACAACTGGGGCCATTAACAACTGGGGTGATGGACAATTCGGGCCGTACACAATTGGGGCTTTTCACAACTGGGGCCGTACACAATTGGGGCTATTCACAACTGGGGCCATACACAATTGGGGCTTTTGACAACAGGGGCCATAACTATAAGAGATAGAGTCTTCTTTTGTTTAAAATAAAAAATAATTATTTTACAAGTTGGCATAAATTAAATTGCGTGTTCTTTAAAAAAAAAATACTTTAATGGTTTGATTAAGTACATTTTGGTGGGAATTAGAATAAATAAAAAAACTGTATTTTAAGGGTTGACGAGAAAATTTTCGTGATCATTTGATTAAAAAATTGTATTTTAAGAGTTATATTAAGTAAAATTTGGTGCTCTTTTGACTATATAAATAAAAAATTGAAGTAAAATAAAATTTCTTTTGAAGAAATATATAAAAAATGTATTTTAAAATAGTTTTAAATAGTTTTAATATAGTTTTAAAAATACTATCATACATAAAAATAATAACTAGGAAAATCAAAAAAAAAAAATAACTGATTTTCTCGTAGTTGACTCATATTAATTAAATTTAGTTACTCAAAAGTTTTTATTTATTTATTCAAAAGAACACTTATATTTACTTAAGCCAACCGTTAAAATACATTTTTTATTTACATAGTCAAAGAGCACTAAATTTTACTTAATCTAACCTTTAAAATACAATTTCTTTTTAATCAAATGAACACGAACATTTACTTAAGCCAACCCTTAAAATACAATTTTTTGATTTATTCTAATTCCCACCAAAATGTACTTAATGAAACCAGTAATTTTTTTTTGTTTTTTTCAAAAGAACACGCAATTTAATTTATGCCAACTTGTAAAATAATTATTTTTTATTTTAAACAAAAGAAGACTCTAGCTACAAAAGAAGATTCTATGGACAATTCGGGCCGTACACAATTGTCCATCGCCTCAGTTGTTAATGGCCCCAGTTGTCAAAGCCCCAATTGTGTACGGCCCGAACTGTCCATCACCCCAGTTGTTAATGGCCCCAGTTGTGAAAAGCCCCAATTGTGTACGGCCCGAATTGTCCATCACCCCAGTTGTTAATGGCCCCAGTTGTGAAAAGCCCCAATTGTGTACTGCCCGAATTGTCCATCACTCCAGTTGTTAATGGCCCCAGTAGTGAAAATCCCCAATTGTGTACGGCCCGAATTTTCCATCACCCCAGTTGTTAATGGCCCCAGTTGTGAAAAGCCCCAATTGTGTACGGCCCGAATTTTCCATCACCCCAGTTGTTAATGGCCCCAGTTGTGAAAAGCCCCAATTGTGTACTGCCCGAATTGTCCATCACTCCAGTTGTTAATGGCCCCAGTAGTGAAAATCCCCAATTGTGTACGGCCCGAATTTTCCATCACCCCAGTTGTTAATGGCCCCAGTTGTGAAAAGCCCCAATTGTGTACGGCCCGAATTTTCCATCACCCCAGTTGTTAATGGCCCCAGTTGTGAAAAGCCCCAATTGTGAACGGCCAGAATTGTCTTACTGCCCCAGTTGTCATGGAACCGTTTTTAACATTGTTGCTGCTGACTGAACATCCATCTTTTGCGATTGTAAGTATTTACTGGTGCAGTTATTGTCTATGAGCACTTCGTGCCAGATTACTAATGCACAAATAAATTCAAAGGCGTCGTTCGTAATATAAAAAAAAAAATAGTAAATTTTGAAGCGCCTTGTTTTACAGGCGCCTGTGTGCCCTGCACACTTCGCACACGCCACGAGCCGGCCCAGGGGCCCGGGGAAAGCAATATTTCGGTGGCCGGGCTTTGGAAAACTATAATTACGGCACCGACAACAAGTACAAAGGAATTGAGTGTAAATATAGGCTATTTCAAACGTTTAAGCGGAACTGACTGGAATTTTCATTTTTCTAAGTTGAGCTCTTTTTAGGGTTTTGTAAGTATACCCAAAAACCGTCAATTTGTCGTCTGTCTCTCTGTCTGTCTGTTCGGTTAAAATTGTAGCCAAACGGCTAAGCTTAGAGAGTTGAAATTTGGCATGCTTATACAACTCTTTGACCCGCACATAGGAAAAATATCTAAAAAACATATCGCCCAAAAAATATAAACAAATATGGGTTCATCGAAAAAAAATTGTTTTTAAATTAGGGTATGAAATGAAAGCCCTTAGTACGTAGATTAACGATCAAAATTTTATTTTTGCAAAATAAATTATTTAGAGGCAATTTATGTCAAAAATGTGCAATTTTTTTTTTTTTTTCCCACCCTCTATAAGCCAGAGGGGGTAATCTAAACATTTGAAAAAATTCTATGTAATGAACAGTGGTGTTAACCGGAATAGTACAACAGGAATTTTTGATCAGATTATGTTTTCGGAAAATAACGCATTTTTTGTATTTTTTTGTTGATGATGTAAAATTTTTAATACGTTATGTAAATCAGTAAGCGTTCATAGTCTAATAGTTAGCCTTCTCGCTTCCTAAGCTGCAAACTAGGTTTCGATTCCGGGCTGAAGACAATTTTATTTTTTCTGTTTTTTTTGCATTTTTATTTTGTTTAAATTATTTTGTCAAAATTCTAGTTATATATTGGCAAATGTTGCATTTAATTTTTATAAATTTAAATATAAATTTAATAACCAGTGGTAATTGTTGGAATTTTAATTTAATTCTATGTTTCAATGTATACGAAATCAGAGGGGCAGAGCATATGACTTAAAACAACCAATGGAAGCAATAGGTGCAATTTTCAAAATCGTTATGAACCTTGCTAATCATCATACCCTTACTGAATACCTGCGAAATCCTGAAACGTGTAAAAATTAACACATCACATCAATTTTTTAAAGGTTTGAAGAAAAATTATCATAAGCCTCGCTTAATCTGTACAAGTTACTAAAATTCAAAGTCTAGTTCCGCTAAAGCCGAAAGAAAAAGGCTAGAGAAATTGTTCTTTATTTTTATGATTTTGTAAGTAGGGCTTGGAAAAAACCAAATGGTTTACAAATTGCATAGTCTTTTAAGAAAGGCAGAGAGTCGATTGAAGACGACCCTCGCTCAGGACGGCCCGCTGAGTTAAGCTTACCAGATGGTATCCAAAACGAGGATATGCCCTCCTTTTTACTGACCGCCAACATATATAAGGGAGGTATTGTGATCATATCGATTTTGACATTTCGAGATTTCGATGGATCTCCACGAATTGAGGTCCCTACATAACGTTTTGACAATTTTTAGCATGATGTCTGAGTTTACTCGTGTCAATTTTAAGATTTTTGCGAATATTTGTCAACAGAAATTATATTTCGAAAAAAATTATTTAACAAAAGTTGCTATAAAAGCAACAACTAACAACTTTTATTTGAGACATTTTTTGACAAAATGAAAAATTATTGAAAAATTTTTCGAAATTTTTTCTAAGTATCTATTTTTTCATACTTATATACAGTGATGGGCGTTTACACGTAAAATTTAATTGTTTACGTTTACGTGTAAATTTATGTAAACAATTGATAAACTTGTCAACAATGTAAACTATGTAAACTGTCAAATAATGAGGTTAGTTTTAGTTATTTGATACCAATAAGAGAGAGCTAATGAACAAGTAAATTCAGTTCAAAACAATAAATTTATTTAAAAATAGTGGGAAGAAACCGAAGGAATATCTATGAAGAACTAGGAATATCTATGAAGAACTAAAGAAAATGAAATAAATATAGTGCGTTATGCAAAATTTGTAATAAATCTTTTTGTAATAAAAAAATATAGGCTAGTTATCTTTAAATTGAAATTTAATTTATTTTATTATAAAAAAAATATAACCGATTTTCTTAAAACATTTTTTTTATCTCTCGTATTTATATTTACTATCTTGTAACACCTATATAATGATACATATTCGACTTTTATTAATATCTGTATTGGCTTGTTCTAATTTTATATACTTACTTTTTCTTTTAAAATTGTTTTATTAAAATTTTATTATTTATAAAAATGTTTTGATAATGGGTTTCTGTAATTCAAAGTAAGTGCGCATGTCTAAATCATTATTTACATTGGTTTACGTTGTTTACATTGTTTACAAGAGTTTTTGTGTTTACTTTACATCAATTGTTTACGCGTGAACAATGAGGTAACTTACATCATGTAACTTTTTTATTTTTTCTTTTTTTTTATTAATTTTTGGTCTTAGCTACGGTGGCCATTAACCAGGATATCTTTATTTTTTATTATGGATACATTAATAATTTTTACAACAAATACAAACATCCATGCCATCACCGGGATTCGAACCCGAGCCCCCATGGTTAGCAGTCAAATGAGCTGACCACTATGCCATAGTGACCGGCCATCATGTAACTTACGCGCCCATCAGTGCTTATATGTAACGTTTCCATGGTCATGATAAATAATATCTCTGTTAGAAAATATTAGGCCAAGTTATTTTTACTCTGCTGTTAGATGTATTTTATACAAGTACTTTATGATGGTGGTCGGTCCTGTGGTGGCCACCCCGCGTATGACCCTATTCTACAAAATAGGCATACAGATATTTATGACAGAAAACCAAGAGCCAATAGGCCTTTTGGTTTGAGGACTTTCGACATTTTGAGTGACATTGATTTTAATATTCCCGAAATGGCAAGTTTCGTTTTGTGTGCTGTTCCACCATGGACGCTACCGCGTCCACTTGTGAACCTCACATTAACTAGGTTTGATAAAGATACTACGTTGCCTATCGAATACCAACATGAGTTACAAAGAACACTGGTCCCTAGGTTCGAGGATACTGTCATTTTTACTGACGGATCAAAATCCGGAACCAGGGTTGGGTGTTCGTTCGTTGTTTTGAATGGACGCCAACAGTTTCAGTACCGTCTGCACTCTATAACGAGTGTGTACACTGCTGAGCTATATGCTATTTTCAAGGCCCTGTGTTTTGTTTCGTCAGAGCAAAGTCGGTCAAGTGTTATCTTGACGGACTCGCTGAGCGCTCTGAACAGTATCCAAGATCCAGATCCAGTGCATCCTCTTGTACTAAAGATCCGGTTGCTACTCCACAATCTAAATGCTCAGAATGTGAGGGTAGAGCTGTTTTGGATACCGGGACATGTTGGTATTAAAGGCAACGAAGCGGCAGATGCAGATGCAAAAGCCGCCTCTCACAGACCTATGATTGATGTTAGTTTCATTTTTCCAGATGACGCAAAGAGTCATCTGAAACATCTGGTTTTAGACACGTGGCAACATGAGTGGAGCCGCACACAGAACGTTAAGTTACGACAGATTAAGGGAGACGTTAAACCATGGGGTTCTTCCTGCAAGATTAACCGCAGGGAGGAAACTGCCATCACACGCCTCCGTATAGGTCACTGTTGGTGGACCCATGGACATCTCCTTCGAGGTGAAGAGTCCCCTATTTGTGAGACGTGTAACACAGATTTGTCTGTGTTACACATTTTAACTGAATGTGTGCAGTTCGAGGATGTCAGGGAGAGGTTAGGCCTGTGCTATGACCTGTCAGTTGCTTTAGGTGACAACAGGGTACTTATGGACAGGCTGATACTCTTTCTGAGAGAATCGAACTTATTGTTTTATGTGTGAAGTCTTGCACCTTATTTTAATGTGTTTCTAGTTATTGACTGTGATATTCGATGGTAATTGGTCCCTTTACAGCCTCTTACCATCACCCTGAGTCTGTTCAAATTTTCGAACAGACATTTTATATTATTTATTTGTATTTGTCAGTGCAAGATTTCTTTTATTGAGCATGCGTATTTTAATGATTTTATCTATTTATTTATTGTCTAATATATTGTTTTTAATATATAGTCTAGTCATTTAAATGGGCTGCGTTAGGCGCAAATAGCCTTTGTTGCTGTGCGCCAAAAATTTTAACTAACTAACTAACTGTGGTGGCCACAGCTGATTTTTTAAATAAAATCCTCCTCCATTCAGCCTAAAAGTCCTCTTTTTGTGTTACTTGTACTATTTTGAAAATTTCTACAAATTAAATTAATACGTCAGGATGGTAAGCAGGAGGCAACGGTTCATTTGACACGCTGAAATACGCAGTCCATGCTCGTAGTTTAGTATGGATATCGTTTTCCACTTATTTTCCTCCATTTTAATGCTAAATGAAATCCTTTTTCATTTTTACATCTGGTAACTCTACGTTGAGGCCACTTCTTCAAAAATTATTGAAAAAGTTGAAAAACTTGTATTGAATCATGCCCGTTTCAAGACAAATCAGTTTTCAGAAATGATTGGAGTATCTTTGAATGATTAGAGTATATTTTTCTTACCGAATTATGGCAATCCGAGGAACAATTAAAGTACTCGTATATAAATAATTACAAACTCCAAACTTATTTTTGTAGGAATGCTGGAGAACAGGAGGAGTTGCTATTTACACCAAGGAAAATATGTCGGGTACTGTTAATAAAAAAATTCTTGAGTTTAACATTCCATTCATTATCGAGTGTTGTAGTATGGAAATTTGTGGTATTGTTTTTGTGGCTTGTTAGCGTCCTAGTGGTGCTGATGTCAAATTATTCTTTGAGAAATTGTATGAAATTTTAAATTATTTAGGTAGAAATCAGCAAAAAATTTTAATAGGTGGCGATTTTAACATTGACATGCTAGAAGATAACACAAATAGAAAAAGCTTTCTTGACATTATTCAATCATACAATCTGCAAATCACTATTACTACCCCAACCCGAATATCGAGAAATTCAAAAACATGCCTAGATAATTTCCTACTGTCAGATAATTTAGTATTTAAAGAAGCTAAAGTTTTAGAATTTAATCTATCAGATCACATGGGCCAACTTATTCCTCTTACAAATTTAAATAATAATAAGGACTCTATATACAAATGTATTACCGACTACTCCACTAAGAACACACAATTGTTTCTGGACTTTTTAGAAACTGAAAATAGGGAAACAGTACTTCAACAAAATTGCCCTGAAAAAGCATTCACATTATTCAATAATATCTTCACGTATTATTACAATATCTGTTTTCCTAAAAAGCGCGTTTCAAGTACCAACAGCAGAAGAAGTAGGCTACCATGGTTGACTAAAGATGCATACGAACTTAGGGATAAAGTAAACACATATCGTGAATTATCACAAAACTACCCAATATTTAGAGACCAATACACATCCGCTAACCGACAATATAACAGTTTACTGCAACAATTAAAAATTCAATATAATGACCAATTAATTGATAACTCTGAAAATAAACAAAAAAAATGTGGGGTATAATCAATAAAACAAGGCAAAATCTAACAGATAATACTGACTTTTCCGTGTTCGAAAAAAAATCTGAAAATATAGATATTGATAGCATAAATAATGAAAATGTAGCTGACCTCTTTAACAATTATTTTTCTTCTATAGCAAGAAACATGAGTATAAACTTTGACAGAGATATTGACTACGAGTATATTAATTCCAATATTCCTCTGTCAAACAACACTTTCTTCCTAGCACCTATCTGTGAATGCGATGTGTCAGAGGCAATATCAAATCTCAAAAATTCGCATGCAGCTGGGGACGACAATTTTTCGAATAGTTTAATTAAACTCTCTAAAAATCTAATTTGCAGCCCTTTAATGCATATCATAAATCTCTCTTTTCAACAGGCAGTTTTTCCTGAAAATTTAAAATATTCACTTGTAAAACCGTTGTACAAAAAAGGCAGCAAAACAACACTAAATAATTACAGACCAATAAGCCTTATATCTCCCTTCTCAAAAGTAATAGAATTGACTGTTAATAAACAATTAGTTTCCTTTCTTTCTAGTTCCAATCTTCTAACACCTTTTCAACATGGATTTGTAAAAAATAAATCAGTAGATACTGCTCTTTTTAACTTTGTCGCTGATATACACAAAATACTGGATTCGGGAGACACAGCCTTGGGAATTTTTGCTGATTTGAGTAATGGCGCGTCTACATCGAGTCAACATTGTAGCATGCGACATGTCGAATGGTCGCATGCTACCAATAGGCAGCGGTCTGATGGGAGCCGTGCGACATGTTTCTCGTTCCCGTTACTTGGCGGTAAACATCAAAGTGTTTTCGTGCGACACGCTACCAGTTCTGAAAGCCACGTCGCCATTTTGATATTTTGATATTTTTTGATAGTTTAACCAGTGTTGTAAGCGTTGCTGTGTCATCAAAAATTATTTAGCAACGTAAATTTATTTAAGGTAAGTGAGTAAATATAAGTTTTGATAAAATAGAGTATGAGAAATAATGATAAACATAATTAAGTAAGGTTATGTTTTTGTTATGGAATTAAAATTTGTTATAAAATAGTATAAATTAGCTTGATATTATTTATAGTTATAAAATGTAATAATATATCAAAATATTGTAGTTATGATAACGTTTATATTATTTTTAGTTCAAAATGGAATGGCGTGAAGATAAAACGTGCCAGTTAATTGAAATGTACAGGGCTCGTACCAATTTATGGGACCCGAAAGACATAAATTATTATAATAAATTGAAGAGACAAGACTCGTTAAAAAAATTATACGAGACATTTGGTGTTTCGAAAGAAGAATTGGAGAGAAAAATAAAAAATAGTTTTATATCTATTCTATTCTATATTTTATTGGCTTAGGTTAGTTTTATATTATTATTAGTTTTATTTAAAATATCAGATAAGGGCCAATCTAGGCCTTAATACGTTTTAATCTTATTTAATTAGAAATAAAAATGTTTTTTTTTTTTTCAATTAAGTGGGATTAAAACGTATTACGACCTAACTTGGCCCCACTCTAATTATTATGTAAAAGTAAAAAATAAATATTTTCGAATAAAGTTTTAATTGCATTACCTACCTTTACATAATCCTTTAATACTTCTATCAGGGCTAAACAAACTTCCGGTATAAACTTGGATATAGAAGAACGTGAAATTTTGAAAGTAGCTTCCAATGATCTGAAAGAATCTCCACTTGCCAAAAATCGCAGAGTTAACCCTAAACGTTCCTTAGCAGATATAGATACTCTAAAATTTGTGTCATGTTTTTCAATTTTTGGACTTATGGCAAGTAACAATTCTTCAAAATCGCTACAAGACATCCGAAAAAAATTTCTAAATCCTCCGTTACTTCTATATTCTAAATTTAAAGGATCTATGTCGTCACTCAAAAGATCCTTAATTAAATCACTGGCACTATATATATTTTTGCTTTTCAGCAAAGGACGGACCCAAAATCTTCGCATCCGTCTCCGCTTTTTTTTTGCCAACATAATGCGTCTGTAATTTAATATACACAGAATTCCAGCAGCAGCGATTATTTTATTTCTGCGATTCGCCATATTTATTCAGTAAACTGACAGATCTCGCAACACTAAACAGTAGCACGCTCCCAGTGCTGGTGTAGACACTAGCTTGTCAATGCGACATGGTCTGACGGTCCCGTTCGACATGTCGCATACTACCATGTTGTCTCGATGTAGACGCGCCATAAGGCGTTTGATTGCGTTGATCACAATATCCTATTAAATAAGATGGAACGTTACGGCATTAGAGGACAAACTTTGGACTGGTTTAAATCCTATTTGAGAGGTAGAACTCAGTACACAATTGTCAATAGCAATAATACCACTCACCGCTCTAAAAATAAACCTATGGAAATGGGCGTGCCACAAGGTTCTGTTCTTGGTCCCACATTATTTATTCTATATTCCAATGACCTTCCCAACTATTTTAAAAACATTCCGAATTTAACTATGACTGCTTTCGCCGATGATATGAACTTCCTGACGAAATGCAAAACTGCTCTTGACACGGAAACATCCTTTGCTTCCGTTATGACTGAAATTCATACTTGGACAAATAAAAATAAATTAACTTTGAATATAGACAAAACTAATTGCATTACCTTTAAAACATCACATAACAAAACAATATCAAGTAATTTTCTAACATACGACGGTGAAAATATAAATCTCTCCAAAGATACAAAATTACTTGGACTCTACATAGACTCAAACATAAAGTGGACCACTCATATAGATAATCTCTGCCAAAGGTTATGCTCCTGTTTATATGCATTAAAATCTCTAAAAATGCAGTGCAGCAAAAGAGTCTTAAAAAATCTATATTACTCTTGTTTCCATTCGCATCTCAAATATGGCATTATTCATTGGGGTCAATCAGCTGGATGGAATAGAGTTTTCGTGTTGCAAAAGTCTGCAATACGAATCCTAGATTCACTAAATTTCAGAGACTCTTGTAGAGAATCTTTCAAAAATTTGAACATATTGACAGTCCCTGCAGAATATATCCTCTCCCTTGTCATTCTGGTGTACAAAAATAGAAATTTATTCCCGTTAAGCGACAATCACTCTCACGATACAAGAAACAGAAATCTACTTGTTCCACAGGCTCATAATACATCTGCTTATAGTTTGTTCACGAGAAGTTGAAGTGACTATCTACTTATGGTCCTAAACACAGTAGGTGGTAATTACAAATAACACTAATCCCTTGTTTGCACCCATAAACTAGTCAGTGATGTATCAGGTATAAATTGCAGATGTTTTAAATATCTTTTCACTTCGCTTTGAATTTTCTATCAGATAACTTGTGATTTGTGTTAAATAGTTCAGTACGTGTTAGAAAAATGTGGCGTCCTTGGAACGAACAATTAACTTCTGTGCAAGCAAATGAAGCAGATGACTATGTGATCATGATAGAAGATGATGATATACTGCAAGATACAATAAAAAAAAATCTGGAAAAAACTTGTATATATTTACCTGTAGAAGCTAAAGAAATTGTGGCCAATGTGTATTTATATTTAAGGAACCGCAAAAACAAACAAGCAGCATTAGAAGAGACAAGCAAGGCAACGAAATTAGCGATGACAACAGTATGGAATATTGTAAATAAATCCATTGATAGGAGAAGAAAACGAAAGGATTCAGGCATATCAAAATGTTTGGATGGTTTCCAGAAAGATGTAATACGGCAAAAAATTTACCAAATGTACACCGAACAAAATGTGCCAACATTGGACACATTGCTCAAAAGATTAATCCAAGACCAGTGTGAAATTAATTGTTCAAAGGTGATCTTATGGCGTGCCCTTAAAAGTATAGGGTTTCAATTTAAAACTTTAAATAAAAAGCAGTTCCTTATGGAGTCAGAGCGATTAAAACTTTTGAGACAAAATTATTTAAAAAACATTAAAAAATACAGAGAAGATAAAAGGTCAATAATTTATTTAGATGAAACTTGATACGACACACATGAAACAAACTCAAAAGGTTGGGTGAATACGTCAAATAAATGTCAAACAAGAGCACCGTCTAATAAAGGTAAACGTATTACGATACTTCATGCAGGTTCTGAAACTGGATGGATACCGAATGCACTCTTGCTTTCTGCGAAAAATATCAAAGATTCTAGACTCGACTACCGTGACGATACCACGGCGGAAATGTTCGAAAACTGGTTCGAAAATAAATTACTCCCGAATATACCGGCTAACAGTGTTATTGTTATGGACAATGCAAGTTACCATAGTCGGCAACTAAATAAAGTACCGAATAGTGCAAACAGTAAGAAGGAAATCCAAGACTTTTTATATAAAAATATTTACTTTGAAGAAAGTAATAAAAAAAATTGTTTAATTAAATTATTAAAAAGTTATAGTTTTTCTAAAGAATATGTTTGCGATAATATTGCTCAATGCAAAAGGACACACAGTTTTACGACTACCTCCGTATTATTGTATATTCAATCCTATTGAACAATTGTGGAGTCAGTTAAAGGCGAGAATAAAACGGAATAATGTTTCTCCCACTTTAAACGGCACTGTGATAGAACTTATAAAAAAAGAAGTGGAAAATATCCCTGTAGATAGTTGGAAAAATTGTGTAAATCATGTTATTAAAACTGAGGACAGTTATATTCTAATAGAACGTACTATAATCATTAATTTAGAGACTGATTCAGAGAATGATTTGGACTTGTAAGATTTTTTTTTTATCTTAAACATTATTTAATTTAAAATTTATTTTATTGTAATGTTTTCAATACTAATTGTAATGTTTTAAATTTAATTATAAGTTCTATAAATTAATTGTATTTATAATAAAAATAAAGTTTATTTTGATGATATCTTATGTTTATTTCTTGTTACAATTTTGTCATTACATGGTGTAATGTAATTTATACCTGGTACATCTCTAGCTAGTTTATGGGTGCAAACAAGGGATTAGAGTTATTTGTAATTACCACCCACTGTGTTTAGGACCATAAGTAGAGAGTCACTTCAGCTTATTGTGAAACAAACTATACCAAAAAGGAGCATACTTTAACTGCTGTAAATACTTTAATTCACTTCCTGAGAACCTTAATTAAAAAGGTCGAAAATATGCAAAGTTTCAAATTTCAAGTAAAACGCCACCTATTACAAAATACCATCTATAATATTGCTGACTACAACACTGTGTAGTATTTTATATATATATATATTTATATTTTTTTGTATTTTTGTAATATTGTATAATATGATTAATGTTTTATGATTTATAAATTAAATTTCTGTATGACATGATTTTCATATATAGTGTTGCACTATTGCAGATTGTACTCTTTTGTAATGTCTGTATATGGAAAATACAAATATAAACTAAACTAAACTATCATCTACAGCTATTTTGAATATCCTCCATCAGCAACTAGGGATGTCAAAAGTCAGTGCAACGTGACTCCCAGGGATGCCAGACGTCCCGCAATGCACGGGACAGTCCCGCACTAGAATGATTTGTCCCGCGTCCCGTATAAACATTTAAATGTTCCGCCGGTAAAAAACTTACAGATTTTGACTGTAAAATCTATAATTTAATACGCCAACGTGTCTCCTTGCGTGGTTGCGTGTATGTCGTCTAAAGTCTAAAACAATTGAAGCGAGATTCCGAAATGTAACGAAATATTCCGAAGGTTACCAAAGTGTATACTGACATATAACGCGTAATAATAATAGTTGTTAAGTGATATGTTTACACAAAAATAATATAAATTAAAATTATTAGTATAATCTGTCTCAATTTGTAATACGAAACTAGATCTGGTTACTTTAGTGACTGTTGTGGTGTAAATAGACTTTTATGGAAACATGTGAACTAATAAATCTGACTTTTAAATTTATGGTTAAGTATTATTATATTATTATTAGTATATTAAGTATTATTATATCGAGGTTATATTCAGTCAAAAACTACATATGTCAGATAACAAATTGACATGTCAAAATTGCAATTGACATGTCAAAATTGTGATTGACATGTCAAATATTTGAAAGGTGCCACTTCAGAATTACCACCCTAAGATGATATTTTAAATATACAACATAAAAAATGAAGTTTCCCTGTTAGTTTCGTATTACAAAATGAGACAGATAATAGCAGAAAAATAATTATTTTAAAAAATATTTGGTTTTGATGAAAGCAAGTAAGAAATATGTGACTTTCTTTTCTTTATTATTATTTTTTCAATGCTTTATTATGTTTTTATTTCTAGGATTGACGTTTTAAACTATCTAACGTTTTAAATTTTCAAAAATGTAAATATAATGCAGCGAGTAAAACAGGCTTTGGTAAAAATGAATAATTTTTACCAAAAATTACCGGCCGAGTTTGGTCATTCATATCAGCGTCAGGTAAAAATTACAAATTGATACATTCAATAGTTTGCACCTTTGAAATTGTATGTCATGTTGGTATTAAAAGATGGTAAAAAATTTTACTTTCTTAAAATGTCATTCCATTTGACATGTCATAAAGATAAATGATATCTTAGTTATAATGATCATAACCAACAAATCTGAAGTAGGTTTTACAGCGTAAGGAATATCTTGAAATGACAAATTTACATTTAAAAGTCAGTATTACACTATAAAAGTAACCAAAATAACCAGATCTGGTTTGACCTTACAAATGTGAACGCAATATATTAAAGCGGGTAAACAATTAAATTTTACTGTGTAATAGTTTCTCACGGTTTATTTCAAACTGATTTGAGATATAGTGTAAGTACGCTTTTCTCCGTGTGTGTATTTTTTCATGTGCGCTTTTTTCCGTGTGCGTATTAATCCGTGTGCGTTTTCCGTGTGCGTATTTTTATGTTATGAGAAATTGGAAAATTTATTTTAATAAATATATTTTAAATTTAACGTCTCAAATCATTTTTAGTTTTAACATTATAAATGTAATGCACTGAGTGAAAATGAATCGTTTTCCAATCTTAAAAAGTGAATAAATAAATAATTCGCAATAATACTCATTATTTGTCTAGTTTTTAATAATGGGCGAAGAGTTGATTCAACTGGAATTGGATGAAGTAAGACGTATGGCTAGAGAAAGAAGTCTGAAGTGTCGAGCAAGTTCCACATTAATGTAATGATGTGTTTGTCAACACAGTTGGCAACGGGTGCACTAGTATCTTTATATATAAAAGAGAATATTTGTGGCTATGTCCGGAAATTCTAACCCACTTCCAGATACGCTACCGAGTTGAAATTTTGTATAAAAGTAGGAAATGCCTTCATGATAACTAGAAAATCGAAAATCTCAAAAAAGTCCCATCAGATACGAGAAATTAATAATTTTGTTTTTAATTATATTGGACCATTGAAACCTTTATGGGTCTTTCAGCGAGAAAGCGGGAATTTCTCTTCAATACTTGACTGTATTACTATACTGACTTCGTCGAGCGTTCGGCCAATATCGGAATTGGCGCGACCTAAACATTATTGTCAGTGGATGGATGCTTTGTTAGAACTGATAAGAGTTTTCGTTATTCAATTATTTAACAAAATTTAGTTTTTGATTAGTGTATGCAGAGGCAAAACCTGTTTTCTGGTTTTTAGGGTTTTGTAGGTATGACCAAAAAACCCTTATACCGTCATTTTGTCGTCTGTCTGTCTGTCTGTCTGTCTGTCTGTCTGTCTGTCTGTCTGTCTGTCTGTTCGGTAAAAATTGTAGCCAAACGGCTAAACCTAGAGAGTTGAAATTTGGCATGCTTATACAACTCTTTGACCCGCACATAGGAAAAATACTAAAACATCTAAAAAACATATCCCCCTAAAAATATAAACAAATATGTGCTCATCGAAAAAAAAAATATTTTTTTTTAATTCTGAGTAGGGTATCAAATGAAAGCCCTTGGTACGTGGATTAACGATCAAATTTTTATTTTTGCAAAATAAATTATTTTGAAGCGATTTTTACCAATATTGTGCAAAAAAAATTTTGTCCCACACCTTGTAGCCCAGATGGTTTAAACTAAAAATCTGAAAAAATTCTAAGTAATGTACATTGGTGTGAACCGGAATAGTTCAACAGGAATTTTTGATCAGATTATGTTTTTGGAAAAAAAAGCATTATTTGTGTTTTTTTGCTAATAATGTTGACAACTTATAGTTATATAATACGCTAAACAGTAACGTGTTTCTTGGTGCTGTGGCTAAGATACTTGCGTTCTGCCCAAGAATTCATATTCGGACTCATGTTCGAGTCCTACGTGAGGAGACAATATTATTTTTTATTTTTTTTTTTGCATTTTTATAGTGTTTAAATTATTTTTTCAAAATTTTAATTATATTTTGGCAATTGTTGCATTTAATTTTTAATAGCGTAAATTTAATAACCAGTGGAAATTGTTGAAATTATAATTTAATTATATATTTGAATGTACACGAAATCAAAGGGGAGGAGCTATGACTAAAAACAACCAATGGAAGCCATAGGCGCAATTTTCAAAATCTTAATGAACCTTGATATATAAAAAAAAAAATACCGCACATCTTTAAAAACTTAAATAATGGTAATAGGCATTCGATTTAAAATTCATAAAAAAATATTTTGAGATAAAATTTGTTTTGGCATCCCAAATAATCATCATTCACTTACTAAATACCTGCAAAACCCTGAAATGTGTGAAAATTCACACTTCACATCAATTTTTTATTTTTGCGGATATATATGAATTTTGTTATTTTATTTATTTATTTTTTCGACGAAGGTCCATTAGAGTGCTCTCGATTAGCATTTTTTTTAGTGTGAGGTATTTGCTTATTCTTATATTTTTGTTTAATAAAATCTTCTTCTATACATATAAAAGAAAATATTTATGTGTATGTCCCGAAATTCTAATCCATTTACAGATATGGTACCGAGTAAAAATTTGATATACAGATGGAAATGCCGTTAATATAACCGAAAAAAAAGTCGTTTCAGAAAAAAGAAATCATGAATTTTGGTTTTAGTTATATTGGTACCTCTATATACTTCTGAAATATACAATTAGAAGACAAGAATTTCCTGTAACTGTTCAAGTCGCCTGAGATTTCTATGCTAACATTGAGTTTTATAATTTTTAATAACTGAAAAATTTCTCAATTCATATGGGCTTACATTATCTATATAAATAAAACTAAAGGCTACATCTGTTCGTTTATTTGTTTAAATATTTATCTCCTTCATATTTGGTTTTTACACGTTTCAGAATATCATACTGACGTAAATATAAGAAGATATTCGCAATATAATCAATTTCTCTTTGTCTGTTTGTCCGAGTTTCATGCAAAAACGGCTGAATATATTTTAATGTAATTTGGTGTGATGATAGAGTAAAACCAGAATTAAAACATAGGCTATAAGGCATCTCAAAATTTTTATTCTAAAAGAGTGTTTCGAGGTTAAAACTATTTACTAAAAAACTTAACAATGTAGATATGTAGATCAAGACTTATTGACTTGACAGCAAAAAAATATATAACAAATATTATTAATAATAAGAAAAAAAATCTTTTCTGTTCTATGCATTTTTTCAATTGGTTGAATATTTGGAAAATTAAGAGGGAGACCCAAAAATTAAAAATTTTAAATATCTCCCTTATTATTTACATCAGCAAAAACGTGTATAGCAAATATTTTTTCTGAATGAATTATTTCATTTCAATGAATATTTTGGAAAGTTGTGGGGAGGACACCCTAAAAAAACTGTTTAAATATTTCACATGTTATTGACTTAACAGCAAAAACGTATAGGACAAAAATGATTTATAATAAGAAAATAAATTATTTATGTTCTATGTATTTCTTTTTTTTTTCAATTGGATGAATATTTTGGTGTTAGTTACAAGAGGACACCTTGAAATAATACTTTTGAAATAAGTTATTTATTAATAGCAAAAACGCATGCGATGAAATTTGTTTACAATAAGAAAATAAATAATTTTTGTTCCACGCATTTTCTTTTGGAACTGGGGGGGGGGGAGCTAAAGCAAAAATCTTGAAATATCTCACTTTTTATTTATTATACATCAAAAATATACATATTAATAAAAAAGGTATTTTATGAATAATAAGACATGATTTTATTGATCAACTAATACGTCTCACACATCATATGATATATTTTATACTATTCTATTTACATAAAACAATATGCCTTAGCAACGATATAGCACCCCACGGTCGTTAATAAGGATAAATGTTGCATAATTATATTTTCGCTAACACGGCCAGACTGACATGCGGAACGTTCTCGGGACGCAACTGCATTTTTCACACCATTAACAGCATTGTTGTTATCAGCCACAGCAGCCTGCATATCACCAGTGGTCTGCTCCATACCAACTACAGCCTCCTGCATCTTGCATACCAGTGACAGCATCCTGCATCCCAGGAACTCCATTCTTGAGCCGGTCCACCATTCATCTTCTACTGCATCTTCAAATTCTTCACCTAATTCATAATCTGTAAATAGAGCAATTTGGGCGCAGAATTGATTTTTAACAAAATCAACCCTGCACCAATATCAATTAGTAAAAATAAATATTTGCTTAAAACAAAACCTCCCAGAAGCAAAGTATAAATCGTGATCTGAAAGTTTAGAGACTTTTTGTTATCAATTCATTTCTCTATCACAAACTCAGTGACTAGATCAACAAGCTCAGATACTCAGTAACTATCTATTAGTTTCCTTCATTACAGATTGTCTACAGTACAACAAGCTCAGAGGCCGTTTATTCATTTCTGCACACACAGTGCTAAGCTCAGAGAGCGTCTATTCGTTTCTGCACACACAGTGCTTTATCATCATCATCAGCCCGTCGCCATAGCTCACCATCTGCCACCATGGTTACAGAGCTATTACCGGACTGATGCCACTGGCAACGGCATGTCTTGCGGTACTCGACAAGCTTTCAATTCTCAACTCATTATCTATTATATTTCTCAGTTTATTTTGCCATTCCGATCCCAGTGATCTGTCATTCGCCTTTTCCAATAAACGTTCAACTTTAAAACTCAAATCTCGAAACTCAGATCTTAATTATCAAATCTCAAATATCATAACTCAGATATTAAATCACAAATATCAAAAACAAAATCTCAAATCTAATTTTTACACATTATGGCTAACACGTGCCATATGATTTAACCAAAACAATAAAATGCCTCTTACCATTTTAGTCGTCAACAATCTAACCAGTTACCTTCATACAATGCGTTTGTTAATAACAAAGCAACGCTCGTTCATCCTGACAATTATTAGAGATCTGCTTTGGATAATTAATTCTGACATATTCTGCATTTTTCAAAAAAATGTCACATTTCAAATTTATTCCAATGAGTATCATTTCCATAGAAACCACTTGAAGTAGTTTTTTGACAAAATACTTAAAATTGGCCAATCTATTATCTAGCTCATAATTCATACTACCTTTATGTGATTCTCTTTACATAAGCCTTTGCAATATTATACAAAAATTTCTTTACGCCTACACAATGGTTGCATTAAAAAAAATATTTTTAATATTGCACTTATAGTCTTATATTTTAATTTTCTTGTGGGTGATAGGCCAATCACACTTCTGATATTAATAAAAAAGGTATTTTATGAATAATAAGACATGATTTTATTGATCAACTAATACGTCTCACACATCATATGATATATTTTATACTATTCTATTTACATAAAACAATATGCCTTAGCAACGATATAGCACCCCACGATCGTTAATAAGGATAAATGTTGCATAATTATATTTTCGCTAACATACATATATAAGATGTAAGCATTTATTTAAAGGTAAACACTATATTTTATTGTAAATTACAAAATTACATGATTAAATGAGTTCGAAACGTTAACAAATATATTTAAGCTATTGAATCTACTGAATTTAGAAAGTTATGACTATTGTGATATAAAATAAACTAAATAACATTGGTTTCTTTGTCTGAAAACACGAGCACTAAAACAGTAATGGCGTAACATTACTTAACTTTTAGACTAGCGTCTGTACAACCCTCTTAGTAACAAGAAGGGTGGTCGCGCACAACCCTCGCGCACTTCGCACTCACGTGACCGTCCAGTGGCGTCTCGTTACATCCTCCCCCTCAAGAGGCGATGTCGGAGGGATCGGCTCTTGTTAAAGAAGACGGGACGACGGTGGTGACCATTGTTGTTGTAGCATCAATCTCGGGTCGATATCGCTTTGGGCGGCCTCGGGCACGTGTCGCTGGTGGAACGGCTGTGTTGTCTGGCGGGGTTCCACGTCGTGGACGTCCTCGTCGTTGGGACTCTCGTTCTGTTGTCGGGTCTTCCTGGGACTCGTTCTTGCGGGGTCTTCCTCGGCCTCGTATTGGTCGGACCGGGGCGGTCTCTTGATTGCTCGGCACGTACGGGGTAAGTGCCGTAGTATGGTATGCGCCAAGGGGCGTATTTGGATTGGAGAGTGAGGAAATTTGGTAGGTAGTAGGGGACAACTGTGCAAAGACCAAATAAGGACCATCACGTCTGGGTGCAAATTTGGAGGTGTACCCTTTTGAGGCTCTACTTAGTGCGTGCACGGCGACTAATACCTGGTCTCCAACCTTATAATTGGGTGCTTCACGGCGATGAGCATCAGCATATCTCTTCGAGTGGTCTTGCTGATTCTCTCGTTTCTCTCTAGCTTCCGTTAGAGTATTGGCCAGTTTCTTTAGGTACGGCGTAATTTGCGGTACGAAATTATCTTCGTCCACGACAGCACGCAAATCACGATGAACATCATCAGGCGTTCGAAGTTCCCTGCCGAAGGTAAGGTATGCGGCGGTAAATCCGGTTGAGTCGCATTTAGATGTGTTCATTGCGAACCGTATCATTGGGAGTTTTTCTACCCACTGACTGTGGTCCGATTGAACTAGAATGGCCAACTGTCCTTTTAAGTCCCTGTTCTTCCTTTCAACGGGGTTCGCTTCTGGGTGGTACACTGGTGTCAGGTTTTGCTTAAAACCGAAGAAATGGGCGACCTGTTGCATCACTTCCGTGACGAATTGTGTGCCATTGTCGCTTATTACTCGCCTAGGAACTCCATAGCGCAGTATGATCTCGTCAATTAAACATTTGGCACAGTTTTCGGCAGTGGCCTCTTGTAGCGGACAAAGCTCAACCCAACGGCTTGCTACATCCTCGATGACGTAGATCCATCTTTCCCCAGTAGCACTTTCGGGTAGGGGACCGAAGAGGTCAATGGAAAGTACCTCAAAGCGGCGATGCTGAATTGGTGTTTGTAGCAGTCCAGCAGGCTTTTGGTTGGAGGGTTTGAATCGTTGGCATTCGATGCATTTTTTAACATGTTCGGTAACGGTTCTACGCATGCCAGTCCAGTAGTACCGAGAGCTTATCCTACTCAAGGTTTTCTCAATCCCATAGTGACCAGCTGTCGGCGAATCATGGTAGTCGTACAGGATTTTTGGTAATAAGTTTTTCGGCGCGACAAGGGCGGCTTCCTCTTCCTCCTCGCCATCTGGTGGGTAGCGGTATAGGACTCCACTAAACATGACGTAGCCGCGTTCTGTCCAGCGCGAAACATCTACGGGGTCATCGTTTGACTCAAATGCTCTAATGATTGTTTTGAGATCTGGATCTGCTAATTGCTGATGACGCAATTCACTTGCAGCTGCGGTGGGCAAGTCCACCGTCACTGTACTTACATCTTCACCAGGCGGTCGAGACAAGGTGTCGGCGACTGTGTTGCTGCGTCCTGTGGTGTAGTCAATATTCAGGTCGTATGATTGTAGCTGAAGGGCCCATCGTGCAAGTCGGCCACTTGGCGACCTCAAGGACATTAGCCACTTCAACGGCTGATGGTCTGAAATGACGGTTACCTTGGCTCCGTCTAAATAACCACGGAATCGGTCCATTGCCCACAACACCGCGAGGGCTTCACGCTCGGTGGTGCTATAATTTCTCTCCGATGGCGTCAAAAGGCGACTGGCGTATTCCACGGGAAGTTGTTCCGGGCTCTCCCCCTGCATTAAAACTGCCCCAAGAGCATAACCGCTGGCATCAGTCCTCAATATATATGGTGAGTCTGGATCAGCCTGTTGAAGGATCGGTGCAGTTGTTAACAGCCTCTTGAGTGTAACAAAAGCTTTGTCCTGCTCTGGTCCCCAGTGCCATTGCACGCCCTTTTTAGTGAGATCACTGAGTGGACGAGCAATACTGGAGTAGTCAGGCACGAACCTTCTAAACCACGATCCTGTTTGAAGGAATGTAATCACTTCCTTGGTATTGCGCGGGTTTTTCATCTCAGCGATGGCAGAGATTTTCTGCGGATCAGGCCTTATGCCGTCTTTTGAAATGAGATGACCAAGGTACTTCACTTCTGGCAACATAAAATTGCATTTTTGGCGATTGGCGCGCAGCTTAAACTGATTTAAGCGCGTAAAGACCAATCGTAGATCATGAAGGTGTTCCTCGAAACTTGATGATAAGACGATTAAATCGTCGAGGTAGGCCAGGACAAAAATACCTTTCAGTCCTGATCGAAATCTATCCATCAATCGTTGAAATGTGCTTGGAGCGTTTCGTAATCCAAACGGCATTCTCTTATAGCGGAAGTTCCCCAAGGGACATGTGAAGGCAGTCTTGTCTCTATCCTCTGATTTTACTGGGACTTGCCAGTATCCTGATTTTAAGTCAATAGTGCTCATATATTGGCACTTCTTGGTTGCGTGTAGCAGCTCGTCGATACGCGGAAGGGGATATCGATCCGGTACAGTTACAGAATTAAGGCGTCGGTAATCCACGCAAAGTCGCATAGTTCCATCCTTTTTAGGAACGAGAACTACTGGCGCGGCGTACGGAGATTCGCACTCTTCTATAACGTCCGTAGCGAGCATCTTTTCCAATTCTTGCTTAAGAATATCTTTTCTTGCCGGGGATAACCTGTAAGGTGGCACAGCGATTGGCGTATCATCCGTAACTTTGATTTGGTGTTCCGCAAACGGTGTTGGCTCTACACTTGGGGAGAAAACATCCCTAAACTCTACAAGCAACGCTTCGAAACGTTGTCGTTGCTCCTCATCGGAGTCTTCGTCTTCTTCTTGGCCTGAAACTTCTGTAACGTCGTTTGGCGGAAGAATTGGTAAGTTCGGTTCCTCGGCGAATTGGTGCGTCGTGTCCGGTTCATCGGCGAAGTACCAAACTTGGGCGGAAACGTCCAATACGATGCCAGCCGTCTTAATAAAATCAACACCGAGCAGCATTCTACTATTAATGTGGTTCGGTACTGCAATGAGTGTCGTAGAAATGATTCTATTGTGCACCGTGATTTGCACATCAAAATTTCTTATAATTACTCGCTGCACTTCTCCATCAGCCAGCCTAAGGTCTACTTCGTCCGTCGAATACGCGTGTCCTCTATCAAGCAGGATTTTGTGAAGTCGCGCACCCGCAAAACTACGTTTGGCACCAGTATCTAGGCAGGCTATGCCATTTAGCCCGAATAGTTGCACATGCACCATTGGCCTATTCGCGTTAGTATCAGTAGGACATTGCACAGTGAAGAACTCTAGGGATTCATGTACAGGAAGTGAGGAGTTGGCTTTAGTAGGGTTACAAGTTGGGCAATTACTACGCACATACCCCGGTTGTTGGCAACCGTAACATTGAAGTTGTTTCTTACCCGCTCCTACAGGTGGTGGTGGCGTCTTCACGGCTGGTGTGTGGTCTCTGCGAGCCTTCTTCCTGCAGTCGGCTTCCATGTGACCGAAGGACTTGCAGTAATTGCATTTGGGACGAGTCTTCTTTTCTGCTCTTTCTGGAGAAGTCGTCTTGGTGGATTTCGGAAACGTTGTCTTCGCTGCATACTCTCGCTGGGATGCTTCGATATCTCGCGTTTTTGTTAACAGCGCTTGGAAGCTGTCAAAGTCTGCGCGCGTGATGCGTTTTCGAATATCATTACGCAGCAGTCCGTACAACATGTCCAGCTGCATGCGTTCCGGAACCGGATATGGCAGTTGAGCCACTAATGAGCGCACGTTGCACACGAATATTTCCGTGGTTTCGTCCGTGTATTGCTCGCGAGAAAACAGTTCTCGAAAAATCTGCGATGGTGGTAGCTGGCGGGAGTAGGCATTTCGTAGCGCTTCGAGGGCACCGTTCCAGTCTAACACTGTGTTTTTTACTCCTCTCCACCACGTTGAAGCGATCCCCTCAAGGAGAACGGGCAAGCCACGCAGGGCGTTGCAATCACTCACATTGTTACAGTCTTTAAATATCGCAATGGTGTCGATGAACGCTTCCACGTCGGAATCGACCGAACCATTGAAACGCGCAGTACATTTCGTGAAATTACCGGAACGTGGCGCGACAGGCGGCGGGCTAACACTCCCGCGCGAACTGCGGTCACTCGCGGCGCTCCCAATACTGGCGAGAAGTTCGCGAAATTGCACATCCGTTAGAACAATATTTGTTGATGAGTCTGTTGACGTACTCGGTTTTTCTACTTTGGGCGGCATTTTACACAGATAGCGCACTCAAAAGAGATGAAAATGTTTTTAAAGAAATAGTTTATTGCGCAAAAGTGAAAAAATGGCGCGAAATGTCAATACAGCGGAAAGTTAGTAGAAAACGCACTAAACTTTCTTCCACTCCGCGAAAAGTTTATAAACTATACACAGTTTACGCAAAATCTGTTCAATTTTCACTTTTGTTTAGTTCACTCTGTCACTAACTTCACTAAATCAACGAACAAAACACTTTAAATAATAAGTTAACGGCTTCTTAGTTGGGCGCCATTTTGTAAGCATTTATTTAAAGGTAAACACTATATTTTATTGTAAATTACAAAATTACATGATTAAATGAGTTCGAAACGTTAACAAATATATTTAAGCTATTGAATCTACTGAATTTAGAAAGTTATGACTATTGTGATATAAAATAAACTAAATAACATTGGTTTCTTTGTCTGAAAACACGAGCACTAAAACAGTAATGGCGTAACATTACTTAACTTTTAGACTAGCGTCTGTACAACCCTCTTAGTAACAAGAAGGGTGGTCGCGCACTTCGCACTCACGTGACCGTCCAGTGGCGTCTCGTTACAAAGACAATTTTTTTAGAATGAAGAAACGATTATTTTCTGTTTAGTGCTGTTTTTAATGCATATTTGGGGGACTAGAGTAAATATATCACTTATTATTGACTTAACATAAAACATGTTGTTTAACGACAAAAGATGTTTAAAATAAATAAACAAATCTTTTCTATTTAATAAATCTATAGTGTTTTGACTTTAATAGCTTTATTATACTAAAACAATTTTAACATTTTTAGAATTATTATCTGTCTGTCTGGCTTTGATTTTTTTTTTCCAATAAAATCTTAATACCTGCTGGACGGACTTATATGAAATTTTGTATATATGGTTAAAATATTGTCAGTTCCATGATAGGATACTTTTTATCGGCGTACCTCGGTTAACGAATTCCCACTTTAACGAACTTTAAGAACCAATATCCATCTGTATTTCCGTCAGTCTGTTTCTCTCTAATACAAGACCCAATCGAGGTTTATTTTTATGTGATCTCGGTTAACGAATTTCTGTTTTAAAATTTGTTTTATGTTTGTATATTTGCTATTAAAAAAAACAGTGTGTTTCTCTCTTCTGATAACCTTGATTCTAAAATATCATTCACGTAACATTCTATAAGAAATATTTATTCGGAAATATTAGTCGGAAATATGTTATTAGTACGATAGAATATAATATATTCTGTGTTATTAATAAAGAAGTCCTTACTTAAATCATTTGTGTACAAGCACATATTTATGAAATGGTACGAGTAAAACAAAATAATATATAATTGGACCATAATAAAACGATTCGCACCAAACTAAATTGAACCCACTGCGACATAAACCCGGTCTAAACTGGCTACGGCTGCTTTTTTCCGGTAGCGAAGCATCGGGTACACTGCTAGTACATTATAAAAACCGTACGAAGTACTGGTATTCCAGCTAGTTATATTAATAATTTCGTCCTTACTGTATTATAATGACTACATATCCTTTATTAGCAATAATAATTATTAATTAATTACCTTAAAAATAATTTATTTTAGTAAACATATTAAAAACATACGGGAAATATCTATATTTATATTTAATAAATATGATAATAATTATAATTTAACATAAAGTTTTTTTGCGTTGTTTTAAGTGAATAACGCGTAATTTAATATAACAAAAGCCGGTTCTACGCTCAGAACATGGTAATTATTCAGATTATTTCATGCGAACAAAATATAAAGACGTGTAAAATGTACAACCTTCCATTGAAAAAAATTATATAACAGATTTTTAGAAGAGATTTTCAGATGAATCATTCGGTGACAAAATCTGTAAAAAGTCTGAAAATGAAGCTCCAATAGGGGATACGCATAAAATTTATATTTTCTTAAAAGTACATTTTTAGGATTTTGTAGGTATGACCAAAAAACCCTTATACCGTCATTTTGTCGTCTGTCTGTCTGTCTGTCTGTCTGTCTGTCTGTCTGTCTGTCTGTCTGTCTGTCTGTCTGTCTGTCTGTCTGTCTGTCTGTCTGTCTGTCTGTCTGTCTGTCTGTCTGTCTGTCTGTCTGTCTGTCTGTCTGTCTGTCTGTCTGTCTGTCTGTCTGTCTGTCTGTCTGTCTGTCTGTCTGTCTGTCTGTCTGTCTGTCTGTCTGTCTGTCTGTCTGTCTGTCTGTCTGTCTGTCTGTCTGTCTGTCTGTCTGTCTGTCTGTCTGTCTGTCTGTCTGTCTGTCTGTCTGTCTGTCTGTCTGTCTGTCTGTCTGTCTGTCTGTCTGTCTGTCTGTCTGTCTGTCTGTCTGTCTGTCTGTCTGTCTGTCTGTCTGTCTGTCTGTCTGTCTGTCTGTCTGTCTGTCTGTCTGTCTGTCTGTCTGTCTGTCTGTCTGTCTGTCTGTCTGTCTGTCTGTCTGTCTGTCTGTCTGTCTGTCTGTCTGTCTGTCTGTCTGTCTGTCTGTCTGTCTGTCTGTCTGTCTGTCTGTCTGTCTGTCTGTCTGTCTGTCTGTCTGTCTGTCTGTCTGTCTGTCTGTCTGTCTGTCTGTCTGTTCGGTAAAATTGTTGCCAAACGGCTAAACCTAGAGAGTTGAAATTTGGCATGCTTATACAACTTTTTGACCCGCACATAGGAAAAATACTAAAACATCTAAAAAACATATCCCCCTAAAAATATAAACAAATATGTGCTCATCAAAAAAAAATATATGTTTTTTTAAATTCTGAGTAGGGTATCAAATGAAAGCCACGTACCAAGGGATTAACGATCAAATTTTTATTTTTGCAAAATAAATTATTTTGAAGTGATTTTTGCCAAAATTGTGCAAACAAAATTTTGTCCCACACCCTGTAGCCCAGATGGTTTAAACTAAAAATCTGAAAAAATTCTAAGTAATGTACATTGGTGTGAACCGGAATTATACAACAGGAATTTTTGATCAGATTATATTTTAAAAAAAAAAGCATTTGTTGTGTTTTTTTGCTAATAATGTTGAAAACTTAAACAGTCGATTCCGCTTAATTGGGACACATCGGGACTTAGGCATTTTGGCCCAATTAAGCGGCTGCCCCAATTAAGCGAATTTCACATAAAATTAAACAATGCATATTTTTCTTTCAATAATTTTATTTTATAAACTCTTGGACAAAACTATAAATTACATATAACCAAAAAATATAAATTTTTAAGAAAAAATAATAATAACTTCCAAAATAAAATAATAAATAGGTACATACAATTTAATTCAATGCAAAAATGCGTCAAGTGTAGTCTGTCTTTTGTTTTTGTCACATTTCACTTCTATAAAATCAGCACAGGTATTCAGTGAGGATGTAGGGCTCCCTTCATTTCTTTCCTGCATAAAATAACGCTGTAATATTAAATTCTTTGTACATATTTTTTCTTGAGAATATGTGTAACATAATATGTACTGTGATCTTAAATTTACTGTCCCAATTAAGCGGAATGTTGTCCCAATTAAACATATAAATTTACTGTTGGTTCCTTGGTTTGGTTTCTGTTCTTTGAGATTTGGCTCAAATAAGCGGCTGCCCCAATTAAGCGGTGGCCCAATTAAGCGGAATCGTCTGTAGTTATATAACACGTTAAACAGTAACGTGTATCTTGGTGTAGTGGCTAAGATACTGACATTCTGCCCAAGAAAATGAGTTCGAATCCTACGAGAGGGGACAATATTATTTTTTATTTATTTTTTTTTTGCATTTTTATATTGTTTTAATTATTTTTTCAATATTCTAGTTTTATTTTGGCAATTGTTGCATTTAATTTTTAAATGCGTAAATTTAATAACCAGTGGAAATTGTTGAAATTATAATTTAATTCTATATTTGAAAGTACACGAAATCAAAGGGGAGGAGCTATGACTAGAAACAACCAATGGAAGCCGATGGCGCAATTTTCAAAATCTTAATGAACCTGGATATATAAAAAAAATACTGCACATCTTTAGAAACTTAAATAATGGTAATAGGCATTCGAATTAAAATTCATAAAAAAATATTTTGGCATCCCAAATAATCATCATTCACTTACTAAATACCTGCAAAACCCTGAAATGTGTGAAAATTCACACTTCACATCAATTTTTTTATATTTTTATATTAGTTATGTCACCTAACAAAACAAAAATCACATTTTAATTAATATTTCAGCTAAATTTTTTAATTAAAATATTATAAATTTGAAATAAAGCCGACCACAGCGCGAAGGTTGCCGATTAAATACAACTGCACATGACGTCAGAACCTACACGGCCCAGACTACCTACTTTTACCCCAAGCCTTTACGTGTGTATTAGAGATGGCAACAATTAATCGAATATTGAAATAATGGATTATTTTGTTTCAATTAGGGCCGCTTTTACAAACCTCGGATACGTAGCGGTATAACTACCTGAGGTATAAGTTTATTCCGATGTTTATTCCAACGTTCGCTTTTACAATGCATTTTTTATTCTCGGATAGTTATCCATGGTTTTATTGTAAATAAAATTAAGTTGGTATTGTTTGACACATAAACTGACATATTAGAAAAGTCATTATTTAAATTGGCATTACTATTAACAGTGGCGCAGCCAAGGGGGAGGGGGGCTGAGCCCCTCCCAGGACCAGCAGATTACACGGCGCTGCCCGGGGAGTTGAAGATAAAATTTAACCACAACAGTAGTTAATTTTTCAATTACTTCATTGTAAACAATATTGGCATTTACTTTTTTTTTTTTTTCGTATAAATAATTTTTTTTAAGGTTGTCTACTCTTGATAAAGTGACATAATTATTGTTCAAGTGAAAATACATCACTTTCCAAATATGCTCCAACGAATTATATGAAGGGGAGCGTTGATCCTTTTTCCCCCTGACACATCGAGTAAAATATTCGCCCAGTCAAATGATAAAACTGTTTTAAACAACTAATTACTCGATTCAGATAAGATAAAGTGGAAATCTGACTTCGATATAACCTTCAGAATGTAATTTTTAAATGACACCTCTAACGTGAAATAGAGTAAAAATAGTAGAAGTATAATAAAGAGAGTATTTTTGGAGACAACAGCGCTCTTAAATCGGTATTTGGTTTTATTTTGTAGATAAATGTGAATATTAATATCTTCTTAGGTATTTTTGAAATTATAATGTTTTACACACAAAAAGGACTGATATAAGTTGTACTGAATAACAGTGGCGTATTCAAATGGAGGGGGGGGGACACCCCCTCTGAAGGTCCAATGAAATTAAAATTTAACAATTTTATCATAATCGTATAGCAAAATAACTTATGTATTTTACAATAATAATAAGCTATATTTTATTATGATTATTGTTGAAATTAACAGAAAATGCACATTTATATGTTATTTTTAGGTTTTCGTAGGTATAATCAAGAAATCCTTATTCTGTCACATGAGTTTGTTCGTTCGGTACAAATTGTGGCCAAGCGGCTGATTTAGAGAACTGAACATAAGTAAGAGGAATATTGAGACTTCAAAAATATATCCCGCGAAAAAAAAATTATAAAAAAATATGTATTTATCGAAAAAAAAAATCAAGTGAAAGTTTTTGATACAGGGATTAACAATTACTTTTTTTTATCAACAAATAATGGAATTATTATTTGATATAAACATCAATATCCAACAGCAGGAGTGTCGAATTGATTTGGGTCGCAGTCTATTTTACATACAAAATGATAAGCAGTGACGTAACTTAAATATCCCGAAGAGTTTCTTGACATTTTTTTATAAACAGAAAAGGGGAAGAGAGTATATTTTACATTTTTAAATATATATTTTCCCCTAAATAAGCTCAAGTGATTTTGATTACCGCTTCAGGGGCCATAAAAAATAAGTTTCAGGGCCGTATGCGGCTCGCGTGCCCTCGAAATTTGATTCGGCCCTCCCTAAGACAAAATCCTGGCTGCGCCACTGTATGTTATACAGTTACCAAAGTAATATTTCATTTCTTATTTGAAAAGCTAGCTCTTTTAAAACTAATATTTTTAATCTAAATTGCCTTATAAAGCACGATTTAATATGTGATCGGTCTCAAAGTTCCAATCTATTTTTGCGTATATCATTTTCTTTTCATAATAATTTTTGTCTAAAATTTTTCAGTCACCGATTTGACATCACCGAGCTCAGGTGCAATGAACTCAATTAGTTATGATGATATAGGTAGATATTTGTTAAGAAAAAAAAACCAGTTAGTTAATTTATTTATTTATTTTAAAATTTAATACACATATAATAATGTATGTATAAACAGTTCACTTTTGTAAGAACAAACTATATATAGTGCGTTCAAAGGTGAGTTTGCAGTATAGCTCTTATGGCAAATGGGAGCGATGTTGCCAAATGTTGTAAAAGTGTCAAATGTGTCAATTATAATAATATGAAAAACTCGTATGATTTACAAAAATCAACTCTTATAAAACTCAAAATAACATTCAACAAAAACAAATGGCCATTTGTAGAATACTGCGTCTTTGCAGATCAGCGCGTTTTAGAGCTGGCAACGTCGACAAGCAAGAAAAGGATAGCGTCATTGTGTAAACCCATTAGAGAGTATGAAAAAGAAGTACTCCATATGCCCTGTACTGCAAACTCACCTTTGAACGCACTATAGATCTGGTTATTTTGGTTACTTTTATGGTGTGTTACTGACTTTAAATGTCAATTAAAAATATTCCTTACGCTGTAAAATCGACTTTAAATTGATAAGGTTATGATCATTATAATTAAGATATCATTTTTCATTACGAAATATGTCAAATGGATAGACATTTTAAAAAAGTTACATTTTTTAATACCAACAACACATACAGCTTCCAAGGTGCACACTATTGAAAACAAAATTTCCTTTTAGTTTGTTCTTACAAAAGTGCCTACTAATACATATAGCCTATTTCTTTAGTTTAAATGGAACTACTTTACCAATAAATGAGGTTTTTGATTATTTTGTTTAGCAAAAGCCCACTTCAAACCTTAAAAAGAGAGCTCATGACAACTTAGGAAAATGAAAGTTCCAGTTAGTTCCAGTTAAACGTTTGGAATAGACTATAGTATGTAAAATATTAAAAATTGATGTGAAGTGTGAATTTTCACACATTTCAGGGTTTTGTAGGTAGGTATTTAATAAGCGTAAGAAGTCAACAGAATGCTGGATGTCTAAGAATATTTTTTTGATAAAAAGTTTTTTGATAATTATTTTTATTCGTTATTTGAGTACTAAGAGCTTCCATTTAATTTTTTAATAAATATAAATAATTTGGGAAAATTTCCTCATAATAAAATTTAAATTAAAAAATCCCAGCGATAATTTCTACATTTGCTTCGCATCTAATTTATCATTAAATTAATAAGAAATATATTGACTAATGGTTTAATTTTTTTTCAATTTCAAAAATGTTTTCTCATTATAAGCAGTTCACTTTTGTAAGAACAAACTAAGAGGGAATTTTGTTTTCAATAGTTTGCACCTTTGAAGCTGTATGTCATGTTGGTATTAAAAAATGTCACTTTTTTAAAATGTCGATCCAATTGACATATGTCATAATGAAAAATGATATCTTAATTATAATGATCATAACCTTATCAACCTAAAGTCGGTTTTACAGCGTAAGGAATATTTTTAATTGGAGTCTGTGTCAAATGTACTAAAACTGATAAGGGAAGTGTTCCCAACTTCGAAAAAATAAAAAAATATGTGAAAAGTAGAAGCCTTGTTTATTGGATAACATTTCTAAAATCCGTAAATTAATTTAACTTATTCATGTAATATTTAATTCATTTTGAAGTATTTTGTAAACAATTTAATAAAGAACATTAATTAGAAAGTAAATTACATCAATACATATGGTTTATTCATATATAATATTAATTTAGACCTTATTATTATAAACTTAGAACTACTAGTAAAATTTTGATACATATGTCATTTATTGTTTAACCTTTAATAAAAATATGTACATATTTTAAATAATTAATGTAAGTAGATATTATAATGTTATAAATGACATTTAAACTATTTATTATTAAAAAATGTTGGTTTTGACTACTGAGGGAAACTTTTTAAATATTTTTCTGTATTCCAGATTATTTTTGCGAAGTTTTTCAAAACCGTTGCTTACAATGAATCTTGATATAAGATGGTCAAATGTGATAAAAAATGAGGAACAAAGAAACACTGTCCGATGTAACACTATAAGGCCTGGATATCAGAACGAGAAAATACGTGCTGGGCACAGTGAAAAAGGTTTTCTTGCTAACTAAATTAATTTTAATAATTAAATAATAAATGACAGTGCAATAAACTAGTGTAAAAGATACAGGTCTGGTGATCCTGCTATCCAAACAGCATTCTTTTTATATATAAATATGCATACCTAAAGTGTATCTTGGCCAAATCACTAGGCGTTTACTTAAAACTCTACCGGTGGATATGGTACATCGGCCAATCTTTACTATACCCCACTGAACATAACCTTATGTGTTGCCTCTATACAGAAGGCTTAAATAATCCTTAAAAAGGTTAGGTTAGGCTAGGCTTTAGCCAGAATACTAGTTATGTTAGAATAGTTTAGCTAGAATAAGGTTATATTTAGTGGGGTATAGTAAATCTTCTCCAGGAAATCTACCGGTCGGTAAACAGCTACATGCTTATACACCTTCACCGAACTTGTTTTCGAACACAGTTGATGTTCCCGGTATCTGCCGGTAGAGTTTTCGTAAACGCCTTATTGCAATTCTAAGCTTACCTTAATTTGGCAGGTTAACGGCGTATTTTTATTTTAAATTATTAAATAAACATTGTCATGACATGCCGTCACAAAAATTCGCATAGCAATGTGTTAAACTATATATATTGTAATAAATACTTAAATTTATGCAGTGACAATATTCAACCGGTACGAGCATATCAGTTCTTAAAATATTGAAATACTTTCATACTGGTTGTTAAAATGAATAGTAGGATAACAGGTGCAGAAAAAGATTTCACTTAGTTTCTACTTTTGGAAAATGACCACATCAACAATTTTTAAAAATCAACAAATTGTATGATAATTATTAAAATAATTAGGGCTACAATTACAGTTAATTTTTTTTTCTCGTCAGATTTTTTAGTGTTTTATATTTTTTTTTTATCTAACTGGTTTATTATTTTGAATATATGCCCTGCATATACGTACGATAAATGTTTTCAAATAATAAACATGTATGTAAAATATATTTTTATTTACATTGTAATATTTTGTGAAGATTAATGTAAGAAAAAGTTAATGTTTTTTTAGAATAATAAAGTGTATTGATTATTATTTATGAATGTTTTATTTCAAGGGAAGCGAAAATTAAGAGCGATGTTGGCCGTAGACCTAAATATTTTGAGAATATGAAAAATTCCAAATTTTAACATAGTTTTGAAAAGATTTGATTACTTTTTTAATATTTCTAATCGTATCAAGAATTTTGTATTCTGTTTATTTAGGTAATTTCAATCAAATTTCTGATTGCGGTTATATGAGTAATGGTTTTCCACAAATAATTGATTACAAAAATAATCATTATTTAACAGTTCTGGTTAAATATAATTTATATGGAGACTATAGTTGTCTCACTATCCTCTTTTTCAAGTCGCTGTATTTATGTTATTTTAAATATAATGGATTTACATATTTCCTTTTTATAATTAATATCGTTCAGGTACATCCAATCCGCAGTTGTACAGTTTCTAGTTCCAATATAAAACAAATTTAATCACTTAAAGGCCTTTACCCGCGGACCAGAGTTTAAGAATCACTGATTACAAATTCATTGCAAAAATGTATAAAAATAAATCAGTTAAAGAGTTAAATGTTCTAAATTTCCATGCATATCTTGTAGACCAGGTTATCGTAGGTAAAATTATATTCTACTGATATATCAGATTTAAAAATATCAGTTATTATGTAAGGCGTTTTTTTAATTAAATGTCTTTAATATTCGAGATATTTGTTTCGAATTATTATTGGCGTATTTATTCTTGGCCTCTAACACTTTTGAACTCCATCAGTTTAATGTTTTTCTTAAACTATATTAATAATCTATATATTTGTTTTCTCTCCAATTCTAAGTATTATTCGCTTTACAATAATAGAAACGTATTTCATGGATCAATATGTTCTTACAGTCTGTTCCAAACGGTTAAGCGGAACTAAATTTTGCAATCTAGTTACTTTCATCGTTTAAATCGTGCTTTTCGACCGTTTTGTTTAAGCTTTGTAAATCATACTTACAATACACATGTTTTGGTTAAGGTTAATATCATTTTAAATTGTCATTTTCTTTATATTTTGATTTTTTATGTCATTCTTAATACAAATTTCCCATTTATTAATTTTTTTGTCATTAAAATATATAAAAAAATAATTTAATTTTGACATAGGTCATTCGTTTCCATGGTTTCATTGTTGTAATTTTAAATTTTGACAGTCCAACATGAAAAATGAAATAACCCAAGCAAGGTCCCTTGACGTGACAACCTTAAAGAACGAAATTCCCATTTAGTTCCGCCTAAGCGTTTGAAACAGACTGTACTTATATGTTCAATTAAAGTATTTAATTATAAAACAGATTTTAATTTGTAGTGCGCGCTATTTTGCGTGCATTACGACAATATTACAAAAAAAAAGTGGAAAAACATTTCACTTTTATCTAGTGGTAACATTGTAGAGGCAAAATCTGTAGAACTAAAATTTATTATTTGAAGGCAATCGTTAAAAATATAGTAGTACAACTGTAGGAAATATAATGATGTTATATGTGTTATAAGAGTACTATATTGGAATTTTATGGAACAAAACTTATGATAAAATCAATAATTTCATCATTGTTATCGTGTAATAGGGATAACTTCTAGTAACTAGTAACTTCTCATTACAGTTGGCCAAATTTCAGTGTTCCCAACTTAATTTCTTTTTTTTTTTTTTTCGGACCGGTGACCCAAGCCCTTTAATTGACATTTAAAGTCAGTAACACACCATAAAAGTAACCAAAATAACCAGATGTAGTGTGTTCTTACAAAAGTGAACAGCTTATATTAACAATGTGTTATTAGATTTTTAAGTATTTCACAACTATAATGGCCGGTATTATAAAGCAAAATAGTTTGCTACTAAATTTTAGTTACGAGTTAAACTAGTTTAACCTATAGATTTCGGTATTATAAAATTTGTTTTAAAAAATTTACCAACTAAATCTAAAAACTAAATTAGTTGACAGATTTTCTGGGTACTAAATTATAGTTGGCAACTATATTTGTATTGCATTTAAATATTTAGCATTTTGTTTACATTGAAATATCTTGTTTTTACTATTTATACTAAAATATATATTTGATAATTAATAACTGCAAAGTAAGTAATAATATTGTACATAAAAAAATACATATGAATAGATTTATATACATAAACAACACAAAATTTACAGGTTAGGTCATCTGTATCTGTCAGTAGTGTATCATCACCATCCGTAAACAGTATTTCTAACAGTAATAATGATGATAATTCAAGAATACGTCATCCTAGAGAATTTCTTGAAAGAAGACACCCCTTTAATTATTATAATGATGAACAATTTAAACACAGATTTCGGTTTTCAAAAGATACTGTTTTGTCTATTTTTGAATTAATTGATAATTAAATAAAGTCCTTAACTTATATTACATTATATCTATTAATTGTTCTTTTTCAATTTCTGTATAATTTTTGCCTCTATCCCATTTTTTTTTCCCATTTGAAATACTTTTTAACTTCTACGAATTCTTTTTCACTGTCAAAATTATATGTTATAAACGTTAAACTGTTCAAGCTACAACAGAAAAACCGCGAAATATAGTATAGGCATCTACCGGTCAGTTATATACTAACGTTCAGTCGGTAAATCTTGAGACTAAATTATTTTAGTTGCGAACTAGTTGATTAGTTGGCTGTTCTGATTTATAATACCGAAATTAAATAACTTGTTATATTAGTTATCAACTAAATTTAGTTTCCAACTATTTAGTTGGGTCTTAAGTTATGTTTTTATAATACCGGCCATAAATGATTTATTCTTGTTTGATACCTTAAAAACAAAAAACTAAACTAATTCAATGTGTTGAATCCTTGCTTATAACAGTAGGTGCTCCGCCTATACACACATGAACTTCATTCTCAGATGTTAATTTAATTACACATTTTTTTTTCATTATATTTTTAATTTCAAGGAATATATATACTACCAGTGGCGGATCAAGCCTTCGCCGGGCCCAAGACATTTTTGATTTAAGGGCCCTCAACCTAGAGGCGTTCAAAGTGAAGAGCAAAAAAAAAGGTCCTCACTTTCTAAATCCAAGTGAAGAGCAAAAAAAACAAAAGGTCCTCACCTCCCAAATCCAAGTGAAGATCAAAAAAAAAGGTCCTCACTTCCCAAATCCAAGTGAAGAGGAAAAAAAAAAGGTTCTCATCTCCCAAATCCGGTCCCTTGAAAATTACGGGCCCAAGACAAATGTCTTTTTTGTCTCTGCGAAAGTCCGCCACTGTATACTACCCTAGACATAAATACAAAAAATCCATAACATTATTAGCCATGGTTTAGCCATTAATTTTGAAAGAAAAACACAAAAACTGCAATATTTTCCAAAAACGAAATCCGATCAAAAATTCCTCTCGTACTTTTCCGGCTCAGACATAACCTATATTTTTTTTAGATTTTTAGTTTAACTTCTTTGAATATAAAGGGTGCGGAAGAAGAACTTTTTTAGCACATTATTTGCTAAAATCGCGTTAAAAGAAACGAATTTCAAAAAACGTTTTTGTTCTTCGCCTTAAGAGATTTCTTTTGATACCACACAATAAATTTATATTATATATTCTTTATTCCCTAGGCCTTGCGGCGTTCAGGGTATTAACCATTACAAAAAATAAAACAATAAATCCAACAATAAATACATAACAATCCAATACAATTTACAATGATTTTTCTCTTTTCTATCTTCTTCCTCCAATATCCCTCTCCTTCTTCCTGTTCTCCTTCTGGTTTCCCTCTCCGATCTCCTTCCTTCTTGCTTCCAGTTCTCTCGCCCATCTTTGATTTATTTTATTTTATTTCATTCTCTTCCCTTCCAACCATTTCTTCACCCCTCCTCCTATCTCCCTTCCTTCCTCCCCATTTCTAGGTAACCTCCTCCCCCTTCCTTCCTTCCATTGCTCCCCTTCTGCTTCCCACCGGGTCTCCTCCTTCTTTCCTTTACCCCTTCCTGTTATCCTTCCCCAATCTCCATCCTTCTTGCCTCTAATTCCCTCGCCCACCTCTCCACCCTTCCATCTTCGTGCAACAGGTCTAATGTGCTCCCCGACCATACTGTCATCTCTCTACACCTCTTCGCGAGGTGCTCTATATGCACATGTTTTCCTCCTGTTTCCTCCAATATCTATTTCCTCTTTCTTCATTCCCGCACCTTAGCCTCGCAATCCTCCTAACTCTCCCTCCTGATCTTCCTCTTTCTCCCTTCAAGTAGCTTGGTACCCCTATAGTTCTGACCTCCTTATATCTCCCTGCGCTCCTTGATTTGTCTATTCTGGCTGTCCTTTCTTGCTCCCCCACTTCCTTATCCCTCCTCCACAACTCCTCAATCACGCTTATCCTGTTTTTTCTTCTCCTTTCCACCTCTGTCGTATCCACTCCGCATCTCCAGTAATACTCCTTTCTCATTTCCCCCCATGCGTGCCATCTTCCTTTCTGTTCCTCTCTGGCTCTTTCCTCCCAGCATTCCCTCATTATTTTTTTGTCTGTTTCTATTCTAACTTTCTCCTCGTACTTAACCGCCCTCCTTCCTGTGCCCACTTTCATCTTATCCCTTTTCAGTTCCTCTCTTACAATATACCCTGGTGTTGTTCTATCTACCCCTAAGATCCATCTCAAATACCTCTCTTGTACTCGTTCTACCTTCTCCCATTCCTTCCATCCCCAAATTTCCACCCCATATAGCAGGATGTTTTTCACCACGGCGTCAAACAGCCTCAATCTCCATCTAATATCGTCGCTAAACTTCCTCTCTCCTATACTCCACAGCTTCCCCATGACTACCCTTGCCTTCTTTACTCTTTCACTTATGTGTAGT
This sequence comes from Liopterus haemorrhoidalis, assembly GCA_963971575.1. Taxonomy (NCBI): domain Eukaryota; kingdom Metazoa; phylum Arthropoda; class Insecta; order Coleoptera; family Dytiscidae; genus Liopterus; species Liopterus haemorrhoidalis. The sequence continues at coordinate 28,266,339 of OZ020626.1, read as the reverse complement.
TCAGCCCCATTGTTCCTCGTTAGTACATAACCTCACAATAAATAATAAAAACATAATAATTTTTTTCAACACAAAATAATTACATATTTTTGGCGAAAATAAAAATATGCTGGATCCACTCATTAGAAAGTTTTATTTGCCACTCAAAATTAAAAAAAAAAACATTTTTTCATTAAATACATATTTGTTTATATTTATCTCGGGATGTTTTTATTTTTTTGAACTTTCAGTTGTTTTTCAATATGTGGGTCATAAGCATGCCAAATTTCATCTTTCTATATTAAGTAGATTGGCTACAATTTCTACCGTACAGACAGACATGTGAGTCAAGATTATTAAAGTAAAGGTTGTCTCGTAACTTGTAGTGGTGGGGGTAAATAGCGAATCTACACGTTATTATTATGGGGTATGTCAGGTCTTGACAAGCGTCCACTAATCTCAAACTTCAGCAACCTTTTGAGCCGCGTCATACTAGAGACTAGTGGAGCTAAATACACACGACTGCATCCCAAACCCCTGGCGATATGCAGCCGCGGAAATTACGCCAGATCCAGTGCCCGCACAATGCGGAGCGACCCGAGTAGCACTGCTTTCTGCATCCTGCAGATCAAAGAGTTGGTAGAAGATCTGCAGACGGGAATGGACTCGATTTCCCTTCGATAGGAGATCTTCATACCACCCAAAACACCAACTATCAGGACTACAAGCTTAACTTTATACCCGGGATACAGCTTTCTAAGCTCGGACAAGAGGTCCATATACTTGGATCTCTTTTTCCTCCTCCTTGAGAGAGATATTCTTCTCAGCTGGACTTGAGAATTCGATCACAAACATCTGTTTGGTCTAGATATCCAGAAGGGTTATGTCCGGCTTAGTGGCTGTCAGTAACCTCGAGGTGGGGAAGGAGTAATTCCAATAAATTCGGCACTTGGAATTTTCCACCACCGATTCTATGTCAGAAGGGACGTATGGTATAACCGGTATTTGGTCAATACCATAGGCATGTCTAAGATGGTAGTAGAGCACGCGGAGAGCAGCATTATGTCGAGATACGTAGCTCGACGCTGCAAGAGATGGACAAGCAGACAGAATGTGCATAATCGTTTCAGGATGGTGGTGGCACAACCAAAAGAGTGCGGACTCTGCTATTTGGAATATGTGGACCATGTACGCCAAAGTATTTATAACACCAACTTGACACGCAAACACAAAACCTTCTGTTTCCGATCTCAAACCAGCAGACTTAAGAAACGAAAACGTGAGTTCTGTGGACAACTCTAGATTTTTAATATGTTTGAAGAACACAGAGTGCATACTTTTACTCATGTGTTCTTTTGTCAACATGTCTGTCTCGCCTCGTTTCACCGAACTAGTAACTCTGTTGTACTCCTCCTGAGAGAGGTGGAGTGTGTTAGTCTAGTGTTTTCCCTGACGGCACTCAAGTCTGCCAGGTTAAATCTCGTTGCTGCTCTTCGCGCTGGTAAAGAAACGCCCCTTTGCCACTAAATTCATGCTCACTAACGAATTGTAATAGCGGGTCCTGACTTCTGAAGATACTGTTAGTTGTAACCAGGACGAGTCGATCGTGCAAACACTCCAGATTAAGTTACCCCCGACCCCCATTTTGACGAGGGAGGTAAATGCGCTGCACAGAAGATTTCGGGTGAAGACTTCGGTTGATGTTCATGACCTTTCTGGTTCTCCTGTCGATATCCTTAAGATCATCAACATTCCATTTCATTACGCCAAAAGTGTATGAAATTAATGGGACAGCAATCATGTTTGTGGCAGCTATCTTATTCTTGCCAGACAGACAAGATCTCCATATCTGCCCAAGTCGTGCCATATACTTGCTGCGAAGGGCCTGCTTAATGAGAGTGACATCCTGGACACCCCCTCTCAATGATGCCAAGAAATGTGTAAGACCCTTCGGCATTAAGATGCTTTATAATGCTCCCATCAACCAATTGAACATCTTCACCGTTGTCCAAACCGTTTCCTCTGTAAATATGAAAAACAGCTTATTTTTCCAACCCGAATTGCATACCTATCCCGGCAGTGTACTCAGCAATAGCATCTAAGGCGGTCTGCAGATTCCTCTCGTTCGAGGCGTAGAGCTTCAATTCATCCATGTAAAAAAAAAATGGGTAATTTTGTGCTTACGCCTCAACGGAGGACCCGCCATACAGCCACTGCCTCGCTTATTACTATTATTTTAGCAAGATGTTAAAATCTTAACGTCAAAATTGACGTTTTTGACGTTAACCACGTTTAAACCATTTTTAACGTAAATGCTATTCGCTAAGCATAACAGCAGCAGCTTATTGCGACTGCGATGTGCTCCTAGCAATTTGAGCGCCTCGAATCTGATTAGCCACTGTCACCCCTTCCGCGCTATTTACTCATAATGTTTGTTTTTATATGTGTACATATGTATTGGTTAATCTTATTACCTGTGGTTTTCCAATGAACATGTCGCTGCTAGGAACACATAACGCAATTCCCGTCAATTCCCGGGATTTCGCAAATTATGCAGTTGGTGGAACGTAACTTCTATGAATAACTGGATATTGCGGTATACACGTATGAATCATAATAAAAGAAAAATTAGAGTCCATTATTTCGACATCGTCTCCCAATATTTCCCTAAACGTGCCCAAATGATATTGTTACTAGCAATGTCATGTTGTAATTATTTGTAATTATTTCATAATTAAATAAAAATTAAATGTCAAAAACAGTATAATATTTTTATTATTTTATACTATTAGTTTCCTTTTGTTTATCCCCGATAAATTGAATTTGACAGTAGGGTTATTATTATTACATATAAATTGGGTCGCCACTTCTTCAGCTTTGACGCGGACACTACGGATTTTGAACACTTGTGCCCGGGTTCTGGGTTTGATTATTATTTTTCTAGATCGCGCGATTAAATGTGAGACATTTTATTTTTTTATATACAGTGAATTTCTTTTATCCTGCAATATAGGTATTATCGTTACTATGGTAATTGAAATCTGACAGCAATGTAAAAATTATCTTTTTTATTAAAAAAAAAAAAAAAAAATGTACAAAAGTGAAAAAAAAAATAATGCGTGTAACTTGGTACAATTCTCAGATGAGTTTGAGAGAAGTTTCTGCTATGTTCAGTGCTACTTATCCGAATCGTCCTATACCGAATCCCTCTACAATATCTAGGCTTGTTACCAAATTGAAACACCATGTATGCCTTAATTTGAATCATACAAGAAGGAAACTAAATCATACAAGAAGGAAATGAAATTAGCAGTTGAAAGTAATAATTGTACATCTACTAAATTAATCGCTCAAACCGTATCTGTGACTAAGTCATCTGTAAATAGAGCTCTTAAAAGTGAAAAATACCGGTCGTACAAATTTCAAAATCATCAAGAACTTCCCAACAGTTGGATTGGGAGAGGAGGGACGATAAATTGGCCAGCACGATCTCCGGATTTATCACCAAACTCTTTTTTTTTTATTGGGGATATTTTAAAGCAAAAGTAAATGGTGGAGAATTAGGAGAATCACGGAAATAGAATCATGCAAGCATCAAACATTATCACACAAGGGCAAATAATAAATGTTTTAAATAATTTTTATGATCGGTTTACTTTTTGTTTACAAGTTAATGGTGGTATTTTTGAACATTTAATTTAGGTCTTTTTTAGGGTTTTGTAGGTATGACCAAAAAACCCTTATACCGTCATTTTATCGTCTGTCTGTTTGTCTGTCTGTCTGTATGCCTGTCTGTTCGGTAAAAAATGTAGCCAAACAGCTAAACCTAGAGAATTGAAATTTGGCATGCTTATACAACTCTTTGACCCGCACATAGGAAAAATACTAAAACATCTAAAGAACATATCCCCCTAAAAATATAAACAAATATGTGCTCATCGAAAAAAAATATATTTTTTAAAAATTCTGAGTAGGGCATCAAATGAAAGCCCTTAGTACGTGGATTAACGATCAAAATTTTATTTTTGCAAAATAAATTATTTTGATGCAATTTTTGTTAAAATTGTGCAAAAAAAAAATTGTCCCACACCCTGTAGCCCAGATGGTTTAAACTAAAAATCTGAAAAAATTCTAAGTAATGTACATTTGTGTGAACCGGAATAGTACAACAGGAATTTTTAATCAGATTATGTTTTCGGAAAATAACGCATTTTTTTATGTTTTTAACTAAAATATGTGAAATATTTAATTCGGTATGTAACACAGAAGATAAGTTAACGCTCGCAGCGTAGTGCGTTTCGTCGTTTCTTTGAAATTTGCAAACTAGAGTTCGATTCCTGTCAATTTCAATTTTTCTGTTTTTTTTTTGCATTTTTATTTTGTTTAAATTATTTTGTCAAAATTATAGTTATATTTTGGTAAATGTTGCATTTAATTTTAAAAGCGTACATTTAATAACCAGTGGGAAGTGTTGAAATTATAATTTAATTCTATGTTTGAATGTATACGAAATCAGAGATCGGGGCCTATGATTTACGCAATCAATGGAAGCCATAGGTGCAATTTTCAAAATCTTAATGAACCTTGCTACATAAAAAAAAAAAAAATACTGCACTTATTTAGATACTTAAATAATGGTATTAGGCATTCGAATTAAAATTCATAAAAAAATATTTTGACATAAAATTTGTTTTGGCATCCCAAATAATCATCATTCAGTTACCAAATACCTGCGAAACCCTGAAATGTGTGAAAATTCACACATAACATCAATTTTTTTGTTGTTATTTTTGTATTTAATAATTGTATTTTCGGAGGATTTCTAAGAGCTCCATATTTTCAAAATTTGCATTCAAGGACCGGAAAAATTTTTTCGCACTTAAAATCTCACACAAAAAATCATGTCCGTTCAAATCAGCTCCGTATTTGATTGAAAGAGCCATAGCATGTTTATTTATAGTATCTTTATCATGTGAAACAATGCTTGAACCACTAAGAAAATCGAAATCTCGTGATACCTGTTGAAGTTTTTCAAATCTCCAAGTAAGTTGCTCAATAATTGTATCGATAGCCTCGATATATATTAAACGAAATTTTTCAGATTCGTTTAAATCGGTATCCAAAGATTCATAGTCGTATTGTTTGCGAATCTTACGTCTCCTTTCTTGCTTAAATATAGGTTCAACATTTACAAGTTTGGCCAAATTTTCACTTTTTTCATAAAAAGTTACAAATTTTTCATTTCTAATTTCAATGATTGTATTTTTAAGATTTTCGATTAGCCTACAAGCAATAGTGACCGTTGTTCTTTTTTTGAAGGAAAATATTCACCTCATCTATTTCTTCTAAGATGCGGTTCCATATTATCAAACTACAAATAAAATAATATTTTTTTATTTGGTATATAAAGTTCTTAGCACCAGAATATGTTTCTTCATTCTTTCTAATCTCTATTAATTCCTCCAATGCTTGCACGATCTTGGGCAATTGATTACAAATTGACAACAATGCCATATTAATTCCAAGAAATGGCATTATTTCGTGGGCGGAGACAAAATAGGCAACGCAACAATGACTATGACAACGAATTTACGGTAATATTTTATAGAAATCACAAAAATTATTATTATTTTGGTTTTCTTACTGACTTTCTAAAAGGTCGTATTGTATATTGCTTGGGAATAAATCTCCCTTTTGTTCAATAGCTAATAATCGCCCTCTTGCAGGCGACAAATAAAATATTTAACAACTTTTATCAATTTGCGCCTTTCCGGTGTAGTAACGATTTTGGCGTCCCCAAAATTTGGCGCTCAGGGCGGGCGCCCCTTTCGCCCCCCCCCCTTTGCATGGCCCTGGCTAACAGCGTGAATATATCAAGATGTATAAAAAATAAATGTTAAATTTTGGATTAAAAAAAAAAAACAATAAAAAAATCGTTAATATTTAGTTAAAATTTTTATAAAAGCAATTTTATTATTTTAGAATAAGTGGTATATTTCCGAATGCGGGACATGCGGGACAATTAATAATTTTCCGAAACGAATTTACGTATCAATAGTAAAATGGGACATGGGTCGCTAATCCGGGACTGTCCCGTTTAATCCGGGACTGTCCCGTTTAATCCGGGACTGTCCCGTCTAATCCGGGACGGTTGGCAGCCTTAGTTTAGAATGAAGAGGCGATTCTTTCTATTAAATGTAGTTTTTAATAAGATTAATATGTGGACGGCCATTATAGTCTAGTGCCTACGTCGAAAGATACTGCACTTGATGATAATAGAATGCCATTTGGCACACGTGTTCCTTATAAAAATGAAATCATTTTGAGCCGCAGCACCTATTTTTAAATCGAGGCAGATTCAAGATGGCGGCGAAATTAGCGCGCCAATTACGATAACGATAACTAATTTTTATGATAGAGCGAAATAGCTAAATACATATTTGTACAATGGACCTTTAGCTACAATTTTCCACGTCCTACGCGACTTAGTTTGAAAGATACCGTCCATAATTCATCGTCAGACGCAAAAAAGTTATTTCCGAAATGGCTAACGTATTTCGTATGATATGGCTCGTTTTCTATTAATTTAATGTCGTAGATTACGAATCTGTTATCAAAATCGTAAAAATTATAAATTTTGTTAGATTTTTTTCCCAAATTTGAGACATAATGATATACTCTATCACTGGAAATCTGCGTATATTAACATTTTGTTTCAATTCTTCCTAAATCTGTAGGGCATATCCTTGGCTACAAGAATATGTGCGGAATTTTTCTCTGAGGGGTGCCGAAATTAAGATAGCGGCCGAAATATGTAAAGTCTCAACTTCGTATTATTTGACACTCTTTATATCGTTTTCGACCAAACCGGACTTGTAAATTACAAAAAAAAATAAAAAAAAATGAAATGACTTGATATTATTCGGGTTTTGCCCGAAATGAAATTAAAAAAATTACATATCCGACCGGAACGGCTGTAAATTATGACATTTAAGTAAGATACTCCATGCATATACGGAATGCATCAATTTGCTTAGGTTTGTTCGCAGCACCTGGTCTCAAATGAGCCGCCTTCGAAATAACGCTCGAAAATCGAATTTTGCTATTTACATCAAATTTGTTGAGTTGTATATCAATTTCGTGTATATTGTAGTCGTAGATTTCGAAAATGGAGTTAATTTAAAGATTTATTTCACATAAGATTGTATTTTGCCCGAAAAAAATAATTACATGTATTCTTTACATAGCAGTGAGATTATTACATGACAGTGAAGTGTCTCTCCAACCAAAAGAGTAGTAAATAGCAGTTCTGACAAAATAATATAGATTACTACACACTTAATACGATTCTAATGGTGGCCGAAAACTATTCTTTCGAAAATGGTTAAAATATTCTCTGATTTTTTTACCAGTTATTAGGACAACATTTTAATGTGTATCATTATCGTAATTGGCGCGCTAGTTTCGCCGCTATCTTGAATCTGCCTCGATTTAAAAAGAGGTGCTGCGGGTCAAAATGATTTCATTTTTATAAGGGACACGTGTGCCTGCCATTATCATCAAGTGCAGTATCAACGTAAAATATGGTGCGTAGGCACTAGACCATTCCATTCCATTCTAGGCCCAATATTATTTTTAATTTACATTAACGACTTTCCTTTTACAAATAATGCAATACAGAAAAAAAAATTATTTGCAGATGACACGACCGTTTAAAATTCTGACCCATCTATTACAAATTTGACTGTGATAAATGATATTACTAAAACTTCATGTATAAACTGGTTTCATGCAAATAAATTAACTACGAATGAAACGAAAACAGAGAAGATGATTCTTACTTTAAAAATATTGCCTGATGACATTACTTCGACGAGTACACTTAAGTTTCTGGGTGTCAAAATCAATAATAAATTAAACTGGGAAGAGCACATAGACTCGGTAGCGAAAAATATCTGTAAGGCCATGTACTGTTTACGTAACTTACAGAAGTGTGTATCACCCAATATTTTGAAAATTATATATTTTTCATTCGTTCATCCCCATCTCTATTATGCAATACTGGTGTGGGGTCACGCTCCTCAAGCGAACAGACTATTTGCTCTGCAACGTAGAGCTCTACGTGTAATTAGCGGGATCGGCTATAGAGAAGACTGTAAACAACAATATATTTCGCTTAAAATATTAACATTTCCCTGTATATATATTTTACAATGCTTGATACATGCTCACCGCCAGTTTGAAGATTATCACCTTCATGCGGAGATGCATGATCATAATACGCGAAATAAAAATAATATACGTCCTGATTTTACTCGACTTACAAAATCTAGAAATAGCAACAATTATTACGCTATAAATTTTTTTAATGTTTTACCCTTCAACCTCAGACAACAACCAGCTAGCAATTTTCAAACAATTATGAAGAAGTATCTTATTGCTAAAGCATTTTATTCTATTGACGACTACCTGTCCAATAACTTTAATGATCTCGTGAACACTGTCTAGACAAGTTTGGAATATTTTACTTTGTGTATTGATGTATATTTGTAAATTTATTTAATTATGTATTGTATTTATTTTATTTATTTTAAATTATTCTAAACCTTTTTAACTCAATTTTTAAACCATTTTTTTAATATGTTATTTGTATTGTACGATATTATTTTATTTATTTGACTCACTGTATTTTTTTAATTATTATTATTTTTTTATTCTTTGACTTGTGTAAACATTCTCTGTGATGTAAGAAAAGACCAATAAAGATTATTATTATTATTATTAGACTATTATAAGCATTACATATACACTTGAAATATCTCAGTTCTCATAAGCACTTATCAACAATAATGTATTTAACAAAAACCGTACGAAGTATGGGTACGCCAGCTAGTCTCTAGTAAGAACCATTGTGTTTCTCCTTAAATCTGAGTAGATCAGATCTCAACACAATGTAAACAATTCGTTTTATGTTTTGGTTTATATGCTAGTAAAAAACATAACATAACATTTGTAAATACAAAATGAGTATAATTTAAATATTCTGTGGAAATCTGTGAGATCTAAGAGCTGGGTTTTCCCCTGCAGTGTCCAGTCAATAAACATCTAGTTAACCTTCTACAACTCGTCCATTCTCGCCGCTCGCGCTGTAACTATTTATTTAAAAACAACACCAGTACAAACTTCATTACCAAACCGTCCACCGAACAACACTGCAGATCGTAAGTAACCTTTCAAATTTTTACATAAATAATTTTTTTACAAAGTGTATCTATGCATTGTATATAAGCACGGGCGGCGCTAGACCAATCGTGTACTTCGGCAAAATTAGCTTTGCGAGGCCCCTTTCATTTCTCAGTAAAAAAAAAAAACGATATTAAAAACAAACCTTGATTTGGCCTAGTCTTCTGACTTGACTTTTTAGCCACTAAACACTATATTTTATATAAAGTTATAAACACAACTCATAACTGTTATCATCAATTTTAAACACATATTTATAGGGTTACCAAATGTCTCTCGTGACAGAGTAGGATATTTCAACTAAAAATAGTAGTTTAGTAGGATACAGTAGGACAGTTTTTTTTTTTTTTAATTTTATTATGCTACGAAATATATAGGTACCTAATTAAGTTCAAATCCCATAACAAGGCCTTTTTTTCATAGTAAGGCATTTTTTTCAAAATGAGGCCTTTTTTAAAATTTGTTTAATAATACTATTAACGAAAAACATTTTATTATAATCTGTCTCAATTTGTAATACGAAACTAGATCTGGTTACTTTGGTGACTGTTGTGGTGTAAACAGACTTTGGCGTATCCGTGTGAACCAATATTATGATAATATTATAAATGTATTGTCAATATACAACATAAAAAATGAACTTTTCCTGTTGGTTCCGTATTACAAAATGAGACAGAAAATATAGATTATATATTATTAAACAAATTTTCAAAAAGGCCTCATTATGAAAAAAGGCCTTATTATGGGATCCAACATAACATATAATTAATAATAATAAATAATAATATATATATTAACAAGAAACAGTCAATAAATAATAAGTAATACAGTCTGTTCCAAACGGTTAAGCGGAACTAAATGGGAATTTAGTTCTTTTAGGTTGTCACGAGAAGGGACCTTGCTTGGGTTATTTCATTTTTCACGTTGGGATATCCAAATTTAAAATTCCAACAATGAAACCATGGAAACGAATGACATATGTCAAAATTAAATATTTTTTTTAGATATTTTAATGACAAAAAAATAAATAAATGGGAAATTTGTATTAAGAATGACACAACAAACCAAAATATAAAGAAAATGACATTTTAAAATGATATTAACCTTAATCAAAAAATGTTTATTGTAAGTATGATTTACAAAGCTTAAACAAAACGGCCGAAAGGCACGATTTAAACGATGAAAGTAATTAGATTGCAAAATCTAGTTCCGCTTAACCGTTTGGAACAGACTGTACTACTAATATGAAAATTAAATTATATGTTTATTGGTTCACATCTTTCTTTATATTTAATAAAATCACATTTTAGAAATAATAATATAAAATAAATCATAAGAAATTTTTTTAAATTTTCTTTGTATATAGTAATTAATAAGAAACAACCAATCAATAATTAACAATCAAGTTTAAATATATATGGTAATAAAAAATATAATTAGATATGTTTATTCGTTGACGTTCACATTTTCTTTTCTTTTCTTTTTTTAATAAAATCATATTTTTTAGATGTACCTGCTTTTTTTAATAAAACTTTATCCTTAATGACATCATAGATATTTAGTCAAAACGTTATGCCTCGATCGCGTTCATCGGCAAACGTCGACTCAGCGGTAAAGGCGTCTTCAAAAGTAAAAATACTATAAAGTAGGACATTTCCGATATTATTTAACAGTAGGTAGAACGAAGGACAAGGAGGTAAATTGTAGGACATGTCCTACTAAAGTAGGACTGTTGGTAACCCTACATATTTATATACACTTAATTTTAATATAAGTATTTACACTTTTCTTAACACTTACATATTAGTTTTTCATGTTTTCATGTTAAATTAAATAAGCTGAATTATACTTAAATTTATGAGTATAGAATTTACTTAAAATGAAAGACGAAAATATTTGTTTGAAACACATATAGGTATTATGATTATTTATTTTCGTGGTTAATTTTTTCTTATATTTTTATTTTCTTTTAAATAATCTTTCACCTACTAAGCCATTTTTAATAGAAATTATTGCGACTGGGAATTATTTTTCAATATTTGCGGACCCGATTTTCATTTTTAAATAGTGAATTTTGAATTTATAAGTTTTTATGCACAATATATAGAATAAGATTAATACTTAGAAAACGTTATTTATTTTAAGTCGAAGTAATAGAATCCAATGATAAAACCGACAAATATACAAATAAACATATTTTTGTCGAGCAAAGCGAAATGAGAAATGTAAAAATATCATAAGTCATAATTAATATATAATATTTAAACTTTCAATAACTTATAAAAATGTTGCGAGGCCCTCTAAAGCGCGAGGCCGTCGGCGATCGCCTAGTTAAAGCATAGTTTATTCGTAGGAATAACTTTATTTGAAGGTGGAAAGACACTTTATTGTTTTTATCCGTCAGATAACGATACCAGCCACTTTATCTGAAGGTGGAAAGACCGGCCCATAATTATTTATTTATTAATAAAATGACTATATTTATGTTTAATTGAATTTATTATTTAGATCAAGTCTTTTATGTACATTTGTTTATAAAGTATGGCTACTTGATAAAGAATGCCTTATAAAATTTATAATTTTTTAATTTCGTCGGAACTAGTTGGAAGATAGTTTACTTACCTAACATGTAGAGTTTAAAACTCTAAATAAGTTTTATCTCCTGCACTTTTTCTCTAAAACAGCGTTTCCCAACCTTTTTTGGCTCGCGTACCACTTGGTGGTACATCACGCTAAATTGTACCACTTCGTAAAAATGATTGTATTTCGTATATTTATTTACTTAGTAGATATAATAGTAGATAGAAACGAAATACATATGAAAAAAAGTATATTCTACTATTTTGTCATATTTCGTTTACTAATAAATGGTTTTAATAAAAACAATGGAATTATAAAAAACCAATTAATATATTTTATATATTTTTATTATTATAATCATTATTATTATAATGAAATAATTTTATAAAATAAATTTAATGAGATCCTTGTGCTTGTTTCGAAGTACATAATTTTTTGAAATTTGGTTTTAAAGATGCGAGGTATACCCTGAGGTCTACAGCTGCGCTCAATCTGTTTCAATACTTTTTTTTTTTTAAATATATGAAGAAAAAGCTCTTTCTACTAATTCCGCACTAGTAAACGGTAATAATAATTTAAGAGCTTTCTCAGAAAGTTGTTCATATTCTTTATCAATTTTTAACCAAAAATTAATTAGATTGTGTCGTTTGAATTCTACTTGTAAAGTTCTGTCACATGATAATAGGGGAAACTTCCTAAGCGCCCTGACATCTGGTGGCAATTTGTGAAAGATACGAAAGCCACATTGTTTTGTTTTGTTCAATGGAGAAATACGTGTTTTTTTGTTGTTTGTGTTTTATTTTTGTGTATCATGGAAAAAAAAAAACAATCAATTTTGTTGTGTGACGCAATGTAAATCGTGAATAATGAAGAATCCTTCTTAACCATTCCATAATTTACCTAAATCGAAAAAAATATCAATTGAAACGACGTTTGGAGGCAGAGAGAAAGTGGATCGTAGGTTTTTATGGACTCAAAAACTAAAAATGGGCAAAAATCCAAGCTCATGCATGCATGCTTGCACGTTGCATTTTATGGAAAGTGATTTTTTACGTCCAAAAAAAGACTGAAAAAAAGCATTTATCGCACCCAAAATTTGCCTAAATCATTAGTTGATATATTAAAAGGCCCTTCTACTTTTTCAGGCAGAGATATTAATTTTTACTAATATATTTACCATATTTTAGTTGTTATTATATTGACAGACAGTCAAAAAGAATTAAAAATACAACGAAAAACTAAAAATATCCTTGAAATTTCATTAGAATAGTATATTATTACATATCTTGTAAATCGTAGATTACCTTTAAATTAAAAAAAAAGCTCGGAAAACAGGAAAAATACAACTCGTGTTCATTTTCACCATGTAAACAAATACACGAATAACAGTTTAATGTGGTTTTCGAGTGTTCCAGCTTTGCCGTATACGGCGCTGTGATCTTAAAAAGTTTCCCCTATTGTGACAGAACTTGACATCTCAAGTTACAGATGGCTAACGGCTAAATTTAAAAGTGCACTCCAAAAAAACGATATCGATAAAATAAACGATCTGATTTTCGATCATCGACTGTACATATTTTTATAAATTGTCGAAAAAAACGTTTCTATGATATTTTTATGATTTAATTTTCTTTAAATTTTTTATGTCCACCATTATTGATTATTTTTCGTGTACCACCAACCAGCAATTCGCGTACCACCAGTGGTACGCGTACCACAGGTTGGGAAACGCTGCTCTTAAACAATCAGGGAAGCAGGAAATAGCATATTTATTATTTTACATGTTAAATCGCTATGGACGACAGGTCAGTTCACCATCCTGTATAATAATAACTTATAAGCTAATATGATAAGTTATTTGAATCATTAATGAGATATTACATTTTGTTCCCGAGAGCTGAAGATATTTATGACTCATTTAAAAAAAAAATAGAGTCTTGTATTTAAACTGTTCGGTCATTTAAGGTCAAATTTAAGTTGTCTTTTTTTGTTTAGTAATTTTTTATCTATAAGGTGTGGTGATTGATGTTTATAAATAATCTTACAGATGCGTATTTCAAAATTTTTTTAACATTTGGAAACCTGTTTTGTTTTTTTAACTTGTTATTTTTGGTATAAAAAAATGTGTACATATTTCATCATAGATGGTGAAAAAACTACCAAATAAGGAGGTGTCAAGTTTTTTGATAAATGAGACATCAATTGTTTGAATATAATGGTTCTACGGTTCCCAGTCAGATATGACTAGTTCAGAAAAACATATCGCAAAACATGTTTTCTTCTTAAACCTAATATTAAAGTATATAAAGTCATGGTCAATTTGCCATTATACATTTTATATTTACAGGTAGAACTTGATATAAGCCGCAGTTACGTTCTTAGGAGAACCGACGTAAACCGAACTGGCGTAAAATGAACCTAACTGACGGTAGAGGGTTAGGTTCCAAGTAAATAAACAATAGACTTAAAGGGTATCTATAACGCTTTTTAGGGTTTGTAGGTATCACTAAAAAACCCTTACACCGTCATTATGTCTGTCTGTCTGTTTGTCTGTCTATCTGTCTGTCTGTTCGGTAAAAATTGTAGCCAAACGGCTAAACCTAGAGAGTTAAAATTTGGCATGCTTATACAACTCCTTGACCCGCACATAGGAAAAATACTAAAACATCTTAAAAAGATATCCCCCTAAAAATATAAACAAATATAATCTGTCTCATTTTGCAATACGAAACTAGATCTGGTTACTTTATTGTGGTGTAAATAGACTTTTATGGAAACATGTGAACTTGTAAACCTGGCTTTTAAATATTTGATTCAGTTTTATTATATCGAGGTTATATTCACTCAAAAACTATGTATGTCAGATAACAAATTGACATGTCAAAATTGCGATTGACATGTCAAAATTATGATAGACATGTCAAATATTTTGAAAGGTGCCACTTCAGAATTACCACCCTAAGATGATATCTGGTGTATATTAGATATCATCTTAGGGTGGTAATAAAAAATGAAATTTCCCTCTTAGTTTCATATTACAAAATGAGAAAGATAATATGAGCTCATCGAAAAAAAAATATATTTTTTTAAATTCTGAGTAGGGGATCAAATAAAAGCCCTTAGTACGTGGATTAACGATCAAATTTTTCTTTTTGCAAAATAAATTATTTTGATGTGATTTTTGCCAAAATTGTGCAAAAACAAATTGTCCCACACCCTGTAGCTCAGATGGTTGAAACTAAAAATCCGACAAAATCTGAGTAATGTACATTGGTGTGAACCGGAACAGTACAACAGGAATTTTTGATCAGATTGTTTTCGGAAAATAAAGCATTTTTTGTGATTTTTGGTTGACAATGTACAGAAGTTATAGTTATGTATCACGATACACTAGAAGGCGTATCCTGGTGTAATGGTTATAGCTCGCTTCTTACCCATCAAAATACAGTTCGCTCCCGGCGAGAGGAGACAATTTTATTTGTCTTTTTTTGCATTTTTATTTTGTTTAAATTATTTTTCAAAATTCTAGTTATATTTTGGCAAATGTTGCATTTAATTTTTAAAAGCGTAAAACCAGTTAAATTATTATAATTTAATTCTATGTTTCAATGTACACGAAATCAGAGGGGCGGAACTTATAACTTATAACAAACAATGGAAGCCATAGGCGCAATTTTCAAAATCTTAATGAACCTTACTATATAAAAAAAATACTGCACATATTTAGAAACCTAAATAATGGTATTAGGCATTCTAATTAAAATTAACAAAAAAAATATTTTAACATAAAATTTGTTTTGACATCCCAAATAATCATCATTCAGTTACTAAATACCTGCAAAACCCTGAAATGTGTGAAAATTCACACCTCACATAAATTTTTTAAATTTTGTTTTTTTTTTTTATTTTGATTAATATAAGCAAGATAATGTACACGTTCAACATTTGAAATGTCAAAATCTAATCTAATAAAAACTGACATTTGTAAACTACTTTTTTGTCGAACTACAATCTCAAATCCTATATTTTTGTTTTTAGAAAATGGTTTACTTACGGACTGTATTATCATTCCTCATAATCACATTTGTTGGGGCCAACCTACAGTCACCATGCCCACAAATCTTCCAGTACAGCAGCACTGAAAAGAAGGAAGCAGGAAAATGGGATGGAGTCCTAAATTTCGACTCCGAATTTGAACTCAGTGGAATGTGGATTCGTATTATTTTAGATAAGAAAGCAGAAAATTTACTCGTAAGTATTTAGTTCATAAGCCCAAGTTTAATACCCTTTTCACACTAGATGTTTAAATTACTGGTGCTGCCATCTGCTACGGTTATTTTGTTCTAAAGTGGGTTTTACACGATTCAATTTATTGATCAATTAATTGAAAAAGTTGACATTCAATTTATTGAAGTGTGTAAAGTGTTCAAATTTTAACAATAAATTGAACAACTAATTGGCGTAGTGGTTAGTGTAGCGAAGCACTGGCTTCTAGACCATGAGTGCTCGGGTTCGAATACCGGTTATGGCATGGATTTTTCAAAAATAAATGCATCTACTGGATAATGGCCTTAGAAGCTAAGTCCAAAAAGTAAAAAAAAAAAACTAAGTGATAAAAAAACTAATTGTTAAATCAATTTATTTTGAAATAGAACAAGTTCTATTTTTCATCAATTTTTTAGGGATTCTAGGTATATTTTTATCTGGTTAGTTATAGCCAACTTGAGTTGTAGCATAACCTAGAAATATATAGTTTGTGTTTCGTTTTCAAATGTGACAGAACCTCAAACGTTCTAATTTAACATCATCTAAGTTATTTCTTTTGTTTTTGTTCACAGCTCGTAACTTTGTGAAGATTTTTTCAATGGTTTCATTTTGATAAATATGTCAACATATTTTACAGTTGGTAATGTAAAAGTTTAAAAAAAAATCAGCTGTGGCCACAAGACCGACCGCCATCACAAAGTACTTGTATAAAATACATTCTAGCAGCAGAGTAGAGATAACTTTGCCCAATATTTTCTAACAGAGATATTATTTATTATGACCATGGAAACGTTACATGAGTATGAAAAAAAATCAAAAAAAAAAAATCAAAATTTTTTCGTTTTATCAAAAAATTTCTCAAATAAAAGTTGTTAGTTATTGCTTATATAGCAACTTTTGTTAAATAAATTTTTTCGAAATATAATTTCTGTTGTGAAATATTCGCAAAAACCTTAAAATCGACATGAGTAAACTCCCATTTCTAGTTAACCGATTTTTACCAAAAATTGTCAAAACGTTATGTTGGGACCTCAATTCGTGGAGATCCATCGAAATCTCGAAATATCAAAATCGGTATGATCACAATACCTCCCTTATAATATGTTGGCGGTCGGTAAAAATTGATAAATAAATTGATTTGTGTAAAGTGATGCTTTTGTTTCTAAGGTTACCAATACATTTTTCAATTAATTGACAAAAAACTTGATCAATTTATTGATCAATAAATTGAACTGTGTAAAACCAACTTTAAGTTACCGTCAGGAAATTACTAGTTTTGAACTCTATGCGCAGACGCACATTTTGAATTATTATTAACCACATATGGATATTTTTTATTCCATTCTACAATAAATATGCTATAATAAAGAATATATTACACCTGTATTAACATATAAGTCGATATATTTTACCTTAATTATTGTAGCTCTGTATTGTATTAAATATATATATATATATATATATATATATATATATATATATAGTTGCTAGGAAGTATAACGAGCTACTTCATTGATATACAAAACAATAAATAATAGCAGGGTGTTAGCTCTGATTTGAAAAACTTGAGTTGTTAAAATTCAATACAACATTTATTTCTTTAATATATTAATATCCTATATTTCTATATATATATATATATTCTTTATTCCCTAGGCCTTGCGGCGTTCATGGTATTAACCATTACAAAAAAATAAAACAATCAATCCAAAAATAAATAACAATACCATCTACTACAATTTACAATATGTTTTTCTCTTTTCTTTCTTCTTGCTCCAATGTCCCTCTCCTTCTTCCTGTCCTCCTTCTGGTTTCCCTCTCCGATCTCCTTCCTTTTTGCTTCCAGTTCTCTCGCCTATCTTTGATTTATTTTATTTCATTCTCTTCCCTTCCAACCATTTCTTCACTCCTCCTCCTATCTCCCTTCCTTCCTCCCCATTTCTAGGTAACCTTATCCCCCTTCCTTCCTTCCATTTCTCCCCTTCTGCTTCCTACCGGGTCTCTTCCTTCTTTCCTTTACCCCTTCCTGTTATCCTTCCCCAATCTCCATCCTTCTTGCCTCTAATTCCCTCGCCCACCATTTTAATAGGTCTACCTTCCATCTTCATGCAATAGGTCTAATGTGCTCCCCGACCATACTGTCATCTCTCTACAGCTCTTCGCGAGGTGCTCTATATCTTCCTCCTCCTCCCCGCACATCCTGCACATCTTATCCTCCTGTTTCCTCCAATATCTACTTCCTCTCTCTTCATTCCCGTACCTTAGCCTCGCAATCCCCCTAACTCTCCCTCCTGACCTTCCTCTTTCTCCCTTCAAGTAGTATTAAATATTGTATAAAATAACTAATTTAATTATAACAATAAGTATAAACTTCTTATAACGTCGATATGATACCTTTTAAGTTTTTACAAAAACTAAGACAATTTTTTTTTATTTTTAAAAGCTGTTTTATTGCTTTCCAAAATATTCGCCTTTAAGATTTATACTCTTTTGCATGCGTTCAAATCAATTCTCCAAACATTTTTTTCCTCCTTTACGTTGGTATATTCAAAAACATGGTTTTCGAAGGCATCAATAGCTTCTTGAGTCGAGGAAAATCGCTGTCCATGCATTTTTTGTTTGACATTGGGGAATAAATGTAGGGGATAAATGAGGTGAATACAGGAAATGAGACATTAAATCGATGTTTTTCCCCTTCAAATAATCAATTGTTTGACGTGCTGTGTGGGAGCTTGCATTGTCATGATAAAGAATGATGCGACGTTTCTGGTTGTTTTTCCTGATTTTGACGATGACTTCGGGCTTCTGGCAAACAAATTGTTGTATACTATTCAGCATTAACTGTTCTCCGATCCCCTATAGGAATAGTTGCGACATGTCCAGTACAACCGAAGAAACAATCGATTATTTTCTTGTGCTTCGTGAACGTATATTAAGTTATCTATTATTTTCTTTCTTTTTTTTATAAATTTTTCTTGTTTCTTTTTAGCATGAACATGCTGAAACTAAAACAGATGACCATATTTCTTGGCTCATCAAAATGCCAAATTCAACACTCACACCTGGATCACCGGTGAAAGTGCCCTTCACTGTCAAATTTAACGAAAAAGATGGCGAACCCAACGTCGTTTCAGTGCGTCTTAACGCTAGAGACGTCTGTGCTGAGAAGAAAGAACCTGTCAACATCTCACCATGTCCAGGCGTCTTCAAATTTACTTTCCCTAGCAAGGACGAGGAAGGCAAATGGTTTGGAGAACTCAGTTTGGACTCAGAGTTTCCATTGAGTGGAATTTGGATCAGAGTTTATTTGGACAAGAAAGGAGAAATTCTTGCAGTAAGTTTAAACATTTTTGATAGTTATATAAGTGTATTTGTGCCGCAACGCACCGGAACGACGTTCAGGTAATTTTTTGTAGAGGCGGAACACATTCAGGAATTTTAAAAAATTATACATTTAATATTATGAAACAATTACCTTGTTTACATGCACCCTTAAACTTCATTAATAGCTCACGTTTTAATTGAGAAGTGACATTACCTATAGAGACGCCGTTGTCGCTTACAAAATGGTGATTGGAATAGGATATTTTTGACATTTGCCATTTGATACACATCAATTCACATTGCTGTTAATTTTCTGTTGCTATTTTAAAGACGTTTTATTAAAGTTTTCTTCACTTTAACACATACAAACAATGTAATTAAATGAGCCACATCCAACAAAATCCTATTCCGTTAAGTTCCAAATATTCCGCTAGGCGTCACTTCAGTTATTGTTAGTTCTCAACAGACAACGCTTAATTCATAGTGTTAACGCATAATGCATAATGTGAGTGGCTAAGCACAACACAAATGTACCATTTTCTGCTACATATTTAATAGATGAATTGCTCTAACTGCCATCTATATGCAATAGTAATTACTAAACAATTTATAATCAGTGATGGGCGCGTAAGTTACATGATGTAAGTTACGTCATTGTTGACGCGTAAACAACTGATGTAAAGTAAACACAAAACTCTTGTAAACAATGTAAACAACGTAAACAATGTAAACAATGATTTAGACACGTGCACTTGTTTTGAATTACAGAACCTCATTATCAATACATTTTTATAAATAATAAAAATTTAATGAAACGATTTTAAATGAAAAAGTAAGTATATAAAATTAGGACAAGCCAATATACATATTAATAAAAATCGAATTTGAATCATTATACAGGTGTTACATACAAATTGGTAAATATGAATATGAAAAATAAAAAACTTTTTTCTTTAAAAAATTCAGTCTAATTTTTTTAATAACAAAATACATTAAATTTCACCTTTAAGAAAATCAACCTATATTTTTTAATAACGAAAAGATTCATTGCAAATTTTGCGTAACGCCCTATATTTTCTTTCATTTTCTTTAATTAAAACAAAACCTAGTTCTTCAGAACCATTCCTGCGGTTTCTTCCCACCATTTTTTTAATAAATTTATTGTTTTGAACTGAATATACTTGTTCATTGACTCTCTATTATTCGTATTAAATAACTAAAACTAACCTCATTATTTGACAGTTTACAAAGTTTACATTGTTTACATTGTTGACAAGTTTACCAATTGTTTACATAAGTTTACACGTAAACGTAAACAATTAAAGTTTACGTGTAAACGCCCATCACTGTTTATAATGAAAATGTCTTATTATTAATATATATGTAGACTCGATTCAAATAGAGAAGGATCCACGACCGTTACAAAATTGCGCAAACAAGATAACGCCAGTGGCGGAGACAAATAAAATATTTTTAAACAAAATGGGACAATTAAATAATATTTTTTATTGAATTAGTTAAGGAACGATTTAAAAGCTGTATATTAAAATATAAATAAAATGCTGTTTAATATAAATATGTCAGTCATAAACGACAGAAGGCAAATTAATTATGAATAGAAAAATAAATTTTTATGTAAACACGTTGAAAGCTCCTAACTCACACAAGACTTCTACGGCTATGAGTAACAAACCTAACACCCCTATTATAAGTAAATTAGACCCGTCCAGACGAAAAATCATTTCTGCACAGTTTTATTGATGAACTCAACTCTATTTGAATTCACTCTACTGTTTTTTATTAAATGTACTTCTAAAATATATATATATATATATATATATATATATATATATATATATATATATATATATATATATATATATATATATATATATATATATATATATATATTTATAAAGTTAATTATTAAATAGAATAGCTACAATGTTTCTGACGCTACTTGCTCTAACATAACTTTTTGATTTGAAATAAAAATAGGCAAAGAAAAAATCATCTTATAGTAGTATTTCCTGCAAAAAATTACCCCTTGAGTATCAATGCACATCGCAAGAGAATCATAAACAAACTAGCAGACCCGTTGTCAACAACGTTGGCAAACTGATATCGAATAAAAATCAATATAAGGAGGAATCAATTATTAAAATTTGCATGATTCCGCGTATATTAGCAAAACAAAAACGTTTCTTGATTATACCTACGAAATCCTAAAAAGGTCAGTGTCTGTCGTTTAAAAATTAGTATCGAGTCGAATACAGCTCGCGGGCCGTATGTTGGACATTAATGGTATAGCTGTTTCTGATTATACCTAGGAAATCCTAAACAGCAGCTCAATGCGTGTAGTTTAAAAATTGGTATCGGGCTGAATGCGGCCCACGGGCCATATGTTGGACATCAATGTTATAGCTGTTTCTAATTATACATAGGAAATCCTAAAAAGCCGCGTAAACGTCTCATTTAAAAATTAGTATCGGGTCGGATACCGCCCTTGGGCCATCATTGACATCTATGTTATAGCTGTTTCTGATTTATCTAGGAAATCCTAAAAAGCAGCTCAGTGCGTGTCGTTTAAAAATTAGTATCGAGCCGGATACGGCCCGCGGGCCATATGTTGGACATCAGTGTTATAGCTGTTTCTGACTGTTATACATAGGAAAGCCTAAAAATCAGGCCATATATTGGACATTAATGGTATAGCTGTTTCTGATTATACCTAGGAAATCCTAAAAAGCCGCTCAGTGCGTGTCGTTTGAAAAATAGTATTGGGCCGGATACGGCCCGCGTGTATAACATCAAATGACACAAAATTCTTTCATCAAGCCAAGGTACTGACTGCAGAGCTCTGGTCTCGGTAACCGAGCTGCTGTCGGAGTATATCGTTCCCCACCACTCAGTTCGTGACCCACCGCATACCGCAAGACCGCTAGCACTCAGGAACTTAGCGTTACGGTCTGACACACAGGAATTAGGGCTTTTATATATATAATATGAATTTAACGAAAAAATGTATTTTTGAAAAATAATTTTTATGGATTTTCACAAAAAAAAATGTAAATTTATGTGCCCACCCTGTTTCCCAGAAGTGTTGGTCTAAAAATCTGAAAAAAAAAATTAAATAATGTACATTGATGGAAACCAAAATAGTTCACAAGGAATTAATTTTTTAATTAAGTCAGATTAATATTTTAATTGCTGAAAAAAATACATATTTTTTTAAAAGTTCAGGTAGTGTTTTTTGTACATAGAATAAGAAACGATAAATTATTTTCAAAATATTGTTCATTTTGACTTGATTACCGCAAAAAAAATATTGTTCCACACATATAGCATCCACTCTATTGCATGATTTTTTTTTTTTTTTAATAAGCGTACCGAAAATTGCTTTTTACTGAAGAATTGTCCGTGTATTGAAAATATTTATATTACATAATATTTCAAAAATTGTAATTACATTTTTTTTTTTTCAAAAAAAAATTGTGCCCGGTTGGGAACAAAATCAAGTAATTATGTGTTTGTAAAAAAATTATTTGGATGAAAATACAATTACAGTACGATAGCTATGGATGGATACTGCATAAGAAATCTGTATAAAAATTTTAACTTTTATGTTCCCAAATGGGAACAAAATGCAATAGAAATATGTGAAACTTCACACTGCACATAAATTTTTTATTAGTTTCAATATATTTACTAATTAGTATATCATAAACTGCAGCCACAAGTCTTTTTAGAATTTCCTGTATAATATATTTGTCTATTTTGAAATTTATCAGTATACCTATACCTGCGAAACCCTGAAATATGTAAAAATTCTTACTTCACATCTATTTTTCAATATTAGTTTCAAAATTTTAACTCTAATAATTATATCACAAGCTTCATCCACAAGTCTTATTCGAATTTCAAGTATAATATATTTTGACAGTTGTCAGTGTTTTAATGTTAATGCTAAGCTAGGGTGACCATTCGTCCCGCTTTTTGCGGGACTGTCCCGCATTAAGATACGTCCCGCATTCTAACATTTTGTCCCGCATTGTAACTTGTATTTGAGGAAATGAGGACCTTTTTTTTGCTCTTCACTTGAATTTGGGAGGTGAGGACCTTTTTTTTGCTCTTCACTTGGATCGTCACTTCCCAAAAGTGACGACCTGTTTTTGCTCCGTCCCGCATTGCCTTCTTAAGAAAATGGTCACCCTATGCTAAGCGCAAGAGTTTGAAGTTTACAAACTTTTAACATTACGCATTAAATAGTTTCTTACGCTAATGAATTAAATTTGATTCATAATGGTTTTATGAATTTATATAGAGCAAACACCCTTACGCTTATGCATTAGCACAGGGGTCCCCAAACTTTTTTGGCCGTCGACCCCCAGAAAAGTTTCTCGACTTCTTATCGACCCCCTCTATTTCACAATTACGTTATTATAATAGAACAAGCAAAAAATAAGTTATACGATTTCTTATATTGTTTATTGTAAAGTGTTTTATGTATATTACATTTATCTAATATAATTATATCTAATCAGATGTAATACAATAATATTATTAAATAAAATTTACTGTCATTGTCAATGTGACGGGTGTGGTTGGTGACTCTTTGCAAGTTAGCTATGTCGGGTTAAAAATTATTTACTTTCAACCTTAAACCGCCACGGAATTCTACATATAACTTGTTTCTCTGTTTTGCCAGGATGGAATTAACATGGCTAAAACCAGCCTCAACCATATACGATTGGAAATGCTAGCAAAAAGTGAATTACCATTTCCGAAAGTTTTGGATATTCCTGTATAACATTTACATTTGTCCAAAAGTAACTTAAAGTAACATTTTTAAAAAGCGTTTTAGTTTCAAGATCAACCGACAAGTCAATAAATTCATCTTGTATAGGACTTTCGATGTTTTCAACATCTGCAGAAAAGGGCGCGATAATCCAGACAGACAGACATGGGGTGCATTCGAGTTGTACAGAGTAGAGCGAGCGCTGAGCGAACAGTTGATGGTGACGTCATGAATAGAGCACTAACGGAGCGAGCGTTCTTGTGACGTAATGTTTATAAAATCTAACCCTACAATTTTAGGCTGCGTTTTTACTGTCAGATTAGTTCACGTCAGTCATGAATCAAAATTATATACCTCGGTTTTTCCTTGATTTTTTTTCAATGATGAAGAAATAAAATTAATTAAAAATTAAATAATAATTAATGAATTAATATAATGAATTTTTTCCATTTTAATTTCATGCACGGTGTATTTTAATAATTTTTTTGCTGTTTACAGAACGTCACAAATACATAAAATGGCCGTACTCTGTAGCTATAAACAAATAACAATATTATTTGTCTATTGTTATTTATCTAAGGCTATTATTTTTATTTTATTTATAATTTAATTTTAAACTTTCATTTCTTTCCCGCCGTTCCCCCACTTTTTTAAGTCATACTCCATATGCTCGGTCTTAAAACCCCGAACACATAGAGCGCACTCTAAATACTCGCTCGATCGCAAAACGAATGCAATTGAGTGTACTCCGAGCGTCAAATCGAACACGTTTGAGTGTACAGAACGTGCTTGGAACGCTCGGAGCGTCAAATCGAATGTACCCTGTGTAGGCTGTACGCTGTATACTGGGTAGGCTGTACGCAGTATACTTAAGTGGGGTATGACGTCATACGTCGTTTTCACGCGCTACATACATTTTACCAGAGGTGCGTTCGGCATAAGCTAATAATCTACACATTCTGCATAATTTACATAAGATTCTTGTGTAAATGTGTAAATTATGCGGAATGTGTAGATTATTAACTTATGCCGAACGCACCTCAGGTCTACAAGTATGAAATGCGGATTTTTTTCAAACTTGCCGCGCAAACAGAGTATATAGTTCAAAGTTTCAACACATTTGGCGTTTTGTTAAGTTATCATTAGTGTCAAATGCGTATAGGTTATAATTTGAGAAGTGATCATATAGTTTTGTTTTACTGTGTTAAAAATGTCAAATTTTGTGCCAAATAAAGAGCATTCGCGGACAGTACTACTGTTTTGTTTTCATTTGAAAAAAACTACTGCTGAATCATACCGACTGCTTCGAGAAGCGTAATATGCTCCATCGCAAGATACGTGTGAACGATGGTTTCGGCGTTTCAAAATTGGTGACTTTGACCTTACAGACAAAGAACATGGAAAACCTCCAAAAAAATATGAAGATACAAAATTGGAAACATTGCTACAGGAAGACGATAGTCAATCACAAAAACAACTAGCAGAGCAGTTAGGCGTTAGTCAACAAGCTGTTTCCAATCGCCTACGAGAGATGGGTAAGATCCAGAAAGTCGGCAGATGGGTTCCATATGCATTGAGTGAGAGGCAGATGGAAAAACGAAAAAACACTTGTGGAATTTTGCTTGCACGATACAAAAGAAAGTCTTTTTTGCATTGTATCATTACTGGCGATGAAAAATGGATTTATTTTGAAAATCCCAAACGCAAAAACTCATGGGTAAACCCAGGCTCACCATCCACATCAACTGCAAGACCGAATCGCTTTGGCAAAAAGACAATGCTCTGTACTTGGTGGGACCAAAAGAGTTGGTCTATTATGAATTGTCTGTCTAATCTGGGATATGCATTTTCTCTAAATCCTCAAAACGTAATTTAAAATCCACGCTCAATTTTTGAAGATGCTTTGTGTATATTTCCAAGTCTTCATCTTTTACTTCCAATTGTCGCAAATTCGAAAAATATTGAAAATCTCTTGGTAACAATGAAGATCTAAATTAATCTAATTTAACTTCACTTATATTTTTATATAACTGTGTAATTATTATATTAGTACTTTTTAACTTTTTACCACCGACCCCCAATTGACCCCCGAGCCAGAATCGACCCCCGGGGGTCGATATCGACCACTTTGGGGACCCCTGCATTAGCACATTAATTAAGTACTATCTATTAAAATATGAGCTGTGAATGGTAATTTACTCTTGGAGTTAGGAAAGCGCATTACTTTACGCCTGCATATAAACGGTCGTAACTCTCGATTTAATTCAAGATCAAATGAAAGGCTTAAAGTTATACACTTGAGCAAAGTGTATTAGTGATTCCTCGGCTACGCCTCGGCCTTCAAATTCAAATGCGGCCGAAAAAGATTTACTTGTTGGCCATGGTACACAAATAACTAATAATAGCAGTTGAGGGTGCTTTTTGACACATCCGCGGACGAGATGTGCAATATTCGAATTTTAAAGATTGACCCGCGATCGAAAAAGGTTATCAACCACTGTTCTAGATTGAGAAAGAAGTGAGGATTCCAAAAATTCAAACCGCAAATCTCTATCTTTAACCTAAATGTTCAAATTTATACAAAATGACTGAAATTAAATATTAATTTTGTTTTTCTTTTTTCAGAACGGTTTTGGCGAAGTTGAACCACGTGACGGTAATTCCTTCTTAATCCGCAACAAGGAGCATAACCTGAATCCAGGACAAACCCTTAAAGTGCCCTTCATTGTCCGTTATGAAGACCCAAAACAAATTCCAAATATCAGCAAAGTTAGATTGAACGCAAGAACTGTTTGCCAAAACAATTTGATTCCTTCCACCATTAGGTTGACTGCTGATGACATCAATGGACATGCTGCTGCGAAACCAGTTAAGGAAATCAAAGAGAACGTACACAACCACGCACATCATTAGAAAAGGTAAATATTTGGAAAACACCTTGTAAAGTCTGTTCTACATTATACTTTTCTCCTAAGCACTAAGAATTTTTTGCGTAGTATTGACCTAAAAAGTTAAATGTGAAACACAATACTTCCTTCAAATTTTCAATGATATCCAACATATCACCCAACTTTTCAAACTAGATTCAATAAGACTTTTGTTAAATGTAGTAATACTTTCTCAGGGATATCAACAACTTTTAGTTTTTACCGACCGCCAACATACAGAATGATTATTTAATGGCGAGACGACGTCACCGAATTTTACGTGCCTTCTAGCAGAAATACTGGTGAATACTATGACTATAATAACTATGATTATGAAGAAAAAAAGATTATGCGCATGCGCCCATAATCGCCTGCTACGATGTGTATGAAACGGCAAATTATTAAAACTTCCAGTGACGTCGTCTCGCCATTAAATAATCACTGTATACATAAGGGAGGTATTGTGATCATACCGATTTTGACATTTTGAGATTTCGATGGATCTCCACGAATTCAGGTCCCTACATAACGTTTTGACTATATTTAGCATGATGTCTGTCGGTCTGTCTGTCCGTCTGTCCGTCTGTCCGTCCGTCTGTCTGTCTGTGTACACGTGCAGAGCAAATTCGGCTTAAAGGGTTTTTATGCACTTTCATGCATATTTAAGCTTTTGATATCAGTGGCACGAGTTGATCAACTTTTAGTAAAAATCGGTTGACTAGAAATGGGAGTTTACTCGTGTCGATTTTAAGATTTTTGCGAATATTTAGCAACGGAAAAATATTTAGAAAAAATGTATTTAACAAAAGTTGCTATAAATGCAATAACTAATAACTTTTATTTGAGACATTTTTTAATAAAACGAAAAAATTTTGAATTTTTTTTTCTTTCTATTTATCTAAGCATCTATTACCGGACCGCCAACATATATAAGGTAGGTATTGTGATTAGGGTGACCATTCGTCCCGCATTTCGCGGGACGTCCCGCATTTTGATTTGGTGTCCCCAGGGCCGAATTTTGCTCTGTACTTATATTTGGGAGGTGAAGACCTTTCTTTTGCTCTTTACTTATATTTGGGAGGTGAGGACCTTTTTTTTTTGTTTGTTCTTCACTTATATTTTGGAATTGACGACCTTTTTCTTGCTCCGTCCCGCATTGCCTTCTCCAAGAAAATGGTCACCCTAATTGTAATCATACCGATTTTGACATTTCGAGATTTCGATGGATCTTCACGAATTGAGGTCTCTACATAACATTTTGACTATTTTTAGCTTGATGTCTGTCGGTCGGTCTGTCTGTCTGTCTGTCTGTCTGTCTGTCTGTCCGTCCGTCCGTCTGTCTGTCTGTCTGTCTGTCTGTCCGTCCGTCCGTCCGTCTGTCTGTCTGTTTGTGTACGCGTGCAGAGCAAATTCGCCTAAAAGGATTTTTATGAAACTGCAAATATTTAAGCTTTTGACATCAATGGCACGAGTTGATCAACTTTTGGCAAAAATCGGTTGACTAGAAATGGGAGTTTATTCGTGTCGATTTTAATATTTTTGCGAATATTTAGCAACAGAAAAATATTTCGAAAAAATTTATTTAAAAAAGTTGCTATAAATGCAATAAGTAATAATTTATTTGATCGTTTTTTGATAAAACGAAAAATTTCGAAAAATTTTTGTAATATTTTTCGAAATTTTTTCATACTTATATGTAACGTTTCCATGGTCATGATAAATAATATCTCTGTTAGAAAATATTAGGCCAAGTTATTTCTACTCTGCTGTTAGAATGTATTTTATGCTAGTACTTTATAATGGCGGTCGGTCCTGTGGTGGCCCCAGCTGTTTTTTTTTCATACTTATATGTAACGTTTCCATGGTCATAATAAATAATATCTCTGTTCGAAAATATTAGGCCAAGTTCTTTCTACTCTGTTGCTAGAATGTATTTTATACAATTACTTTGTGATGGCGCTCGGTCCTGTGGTGGCCACAGCTGATTTTTTTTATGCTGTAGGTACTGTTTTGTTTTTCTGACATTTTTAATAATCCTGATTAAAATTTGGTTTTCTTGTAAATAAAAACTATATTGGCTAATGGTTACTTTAATTTCTACATAAATAAAAAATTGGAAAATTGTTTGTTTGTTTGTTCGCTATACATTCCTATGCCGTTTAACCGATTTAGATCAAATTTTGCACAGTTACTCGCAAGGACTCGGTAAAAAAAAAACAAAAATCGGTTTTTAATGTTGTAATGAAGTAATGATGTACATACATGTTTTTAGGGCATACGAACGGAAATAAATCGGAAAAAATCTTGTGTGCGGAACATTAAAATCGTTACGGCGGCTAAACTGTAAGAGATATATCGAAAATATATATGACAGACTTTTAATGTTTAATATTACTACAAAAAAGTCCGGGAGAGCATATATCGCAGGTCAATATATAACTCACGATTATCATTTATAAGTTTTCATTTTCGGTGAAAATAATAACGCTCAGTTTGCTGTGAAATATCGTCGTTACCTTTAAAGATTTACAAAGAAAAATTACTTTAATGGCAAGAGTATTTACTAACAACAAAAAAAGCCCTTTGACCCATGTACCTATCGTTTATAGATCAGAAGTAATCACAGAAAGAACAAAGTAAATAAATTAATCTGATGCGTGTATTGGTAGACGCTACGCTGGTCAGTCTAATCGTTAGGTGGTAGAGCGGTGTGCCGGCGGGTTAACAATACTGCTGGTTCAAAAATTCAAGTTGTGCCTAGTTGAAGTAAATTTTGAATTGTGTTTTGATCATTTGTTATTTGTATATTATTGTATTGATTATATTAAATACTAACATAGAAACTTTCCTTCAATATTGTGTTTTATCACACATCTTTTGCTTATCATTTCTCATATTTGTTTTTGACATGCGCAATAGAATTGCGGACAAAGCACGAATGAAACTGTTAAAAGTAAAAATATTGTTATTGCCGAATGAGTGCTGTTTACACCAGCGGTGGGCAAACCACGGTCCGCGGGCCGCTTGTGGCACTTGTAAGCATTTTATGCGGCCCACCAATATCCGCAAACAATTGCTTTTTAAATTAAAAAAACTTGAAAATGTAGGCGAAATCGTGTTTTTTTCTCTGCACTTTAAAAATAGACGCGAGACCGTTGATTTTGCTCTTAACTTTCATAGGGAGAGGGCACTAAAATATTTTGTGCGGCCTGCGTCATCCTGTTATAAGGTCAATGCGGCCCACGGTCCAAAAAGTTTGCCCACCGCTGGTTTACACCTTACACGTACCAATTGATGAGAGATCGTACATTGTAAAACCCTACATAAAACTATTTTGATAAATTTAACGTTCTAAAATTAAATAACTAAAATCGAAGGTATTTTACCCATCATTGAAATAATTTGAATTTTTTGATTGTGCAGCAACCATTTATTTTTCCGAATTAAAATACAGTAATACCCCGCCACTCGACGTTAATTCGTTCTGAAAAATCTTCGAATAGTGATTTTGTCGAGTGACGAGTCGAATTTCCCGATAAGAAATAAAGGGAATCATATGTACATATATACATATTAATAAAAAAGGTATTTTATGAATAATAAGACATGATTTTATTGATCAACTAATACGTCTCGCACATCATATGATATATTTTATACTATTATATTTACATAAAACAATATGCCTTAGCAACGATATAGCACCCTACGATCGTTAATAAGTGTAAATGTTGCATAATTATATTTTCGCTAACACGGCCAGACTGACAAGCGGAACGTTCTCGGGACGCAACTGTATTCTTCACACCATTAACAGCATTGTTGTTATCAGCAACAGCAACCTGCATACCACCAATGGTCTGCTCCATACCAACAACAGCATTCTGCATCTTGCATACCAGTAACAGCATCCTGCATACCAGGATCTCCATTCTTGAGCTGGTCCACCATTTATCTTCTACTGCATCTTGAAAGTTTTCACCTAATTCATAATCTGTAAAAAGAGCAATTTGGGCGCAGAATTGATCTTTCACAAAATCAACCATGCACCAATGTCAATTAATAAAAGTAAATATTTATTTAAAACAGAACTCTCTAGGAATACTATAACTTATGATCTGAAAGCTTAGAGACTATACGTTAACATTTCATTTATCTACCACGAACTCAGTGACTAGATCAACAAGCTCAGATACTCAATAACAATCTATTAGTTTCCTTCATTACAGATTGTCTACAGTACAACAAGCTCAGAGACCGTTTATTCATTTCTGCACACACAGTGCTTTATCATCATCATCAGCCCGTCGCCATAGCTCACCATCTGCCACCATGGTTACAGAGCTATTACCGGACTGATGCCACTGGCAGCGGCATGTCTTGCGGTACTCAACAACCTTTTTTTCTCAACTCATTAGCAATTACATTTATCAGTTTATTCTGCCAATCCGATCCCAGTGATCTGTCATTTATCTTTTCCAATAAACGCTCAAATTCAAAACTAAAATCTCGAAACTCAGATCTTAATTATCAAATCTCAAACATCAAATTTCAAATATTAAGTTGCAAATATCAACACTAAAATCTCATATTTTGGTGTTTCAAATCTTAATACTCAATTATTAAAATCTCAAATATTAAATCTCAAATCTAGTTTTTACTCATTATGGCTAACACGTGCCATGTGATTTAACCAAAACAACCTCTTACCTCTTACCATTGTCGTCAACAATCTTATTAGTTACCTTCATACAATGTGTTTGTTAATAATAAAGCAACGCTCGTTCATCTTGACAATTTTTAGAGATATGCTTTGGATAATTAATCCTGACATATTCTTCATTTTTAAAAAAAATGTCACATTTCAAATTTATTCCAATGAGTGTCATTTCCATAGAAATCACTTGAAGTATTTTTTTGACAAAATACTTAAAATTCTCCAATCTATTATCTAGCTCATAATTATTCATACTACCTTTATATGATTCTCAATCATCACCTTTAATCTAAACCTTTACATTAGCCTTTGCAATATTATACAACAATTTCTTTGCAACAATATTGCATTTAAAAAAATATTTTTAATATAGCACTTATTTTATATTTCTTGTGGGTGATAGGCCAATCGCACTTCTGATATTAATAAAAAAGGTATTTTATGAATAATAAGACATGATTTTATTGATCAACTAATACGTCTCGCACATCATATGATATATTTTATACTATTCTATTTACATAAAACAATATGCCTTAGCAACGATATAGCACCCTACGATCGTTAATAAGTGTAAATGTTGCATAATTATATTTTCGCTAACATACATATACATATCGGCACTTTTAATTGCTTCCTTATGCTGTACAAAAGTATTGATCGTCGATCTAGGAATGCCATACCCTGTAGACAACTCAGTCACACGAATACCACTTTCATATTTGACTATTATTTCTTTTTTCTGTTCCATAGTGATTCTTACTGTTTTCCTTTTAGGTATGCTTGCATCTCTAGCCTTCTTTGGACCCATAATTATAAATATAAATCACTTATTTTAGCAAAAAATAAAAAGTTCATAACAGCACTAATTCTGAGTTGTTTTCATCAAGATATCTAGGCGCGAACTGCTGGCCATGCGTTCATTTCGCTTTGTTTATCAAAATATGTATCACGTGATCGGTACTCGATCACGCGTCGGATAGCGATGCTTCCGTCGACTCTCACTCTCGACATTTACGTCGAATGGCGAAAACGAGCTAAAAGGCAGTCGAGTGGCGGGGTATTACTGTACTTTTGATAAATTATTATTTTTTTTCTCCCGAGCATTGCCGGGTACATCCGCTAGTTAAATATAAACCAGCATAATTCTACAGTATTTATAAATTGGTCTACCGCGTCTATATAGACGCGGCATAAATTCATAGTATTGGAACTCTTCTTAATATTATTTATATATATTTTTTTATTTTCAGATGGAGGTGGCAGAACTTCAATAATTTTATTTAATTTTAAGCTTTTTAGCCGTACAAATAGTGTTTAAATTTTTAGAATAGTTTGCTTTTGTGACAGTATTTTTATTTATGATTATTGTGACTATTCAAAGACATTCTGGAAGGCCTAAAAATGTGGGTCCCAGTTTGTTTGATTTGTATTCTATCAGAAAAAGACATGACAATAAATATTTTTAAAAGATTAATATTTTTTCACTAAACTGTAATACAACAGACGCTTGGTTTCTCAACAGGTGGTCCCCAGAAAAAATTTATTGGTCCGCGAAAGTTCTTATATGTGTTTTTTGCAGTTTTTTGTTATTTTTATGCACATTTTTTATGTAAATAATTTAAATTTTGTTTATTTTAAATAAACTTCCCGTGATTTTCTACAAATAAAATAAATGTATTTATTAGCACATTAAATATATCTGTTTTCTTGCAAAAAAATGAACCAACAATTATTATTAGTGGTCCGCGTTAGAAAATTATATATTATACAGGTCCGCGGTGTATTTTTGGTTGAGAAACACTGGTTTAGGTTACTTGTTTTTCACTTTCTTGCTAGCCAAACTTTTCACTAAATCCTTTTCCTTGCAGTTTTGCAATAGAAGTATTTTGTCTGTCCACTATAGTGGATGGCTCATTTAACGAAATACGAGGGCTACCTTTTAAGTTTTCAAAAACTAAGAAAGATTTTTTTTTTGTACAAACTGTTTTTAAAAATATTCGCTTTAAGATTTATACACTTTTGAATGCGTTCAAACCACTTTTCGCAACATTTTTTCCACTCTGAAGTTGGTATCTCAAAAACATGGTTTTCGAAGGATTCAACAGCCTCTTTAGGTGATGAAAATCGATGTACACGCATTTTTTGTTTGACAATGGGGAACAAAATTCGGTAGGGGATAAATTAGGTGAATACGGGCAATGAGACATTAATTCGATATTATTCTCCTTCAATAAACAATTGTTTGACGTGCTGTGTGGGAGCTTGCATTGTCATGATGAAGATTGATGGGACGTTTTGGGTTGTTTTTACTGATTTTGTCGATGACGTCTGGCAAACAAATTTTTGTATACCATTCAGCATTAAGAGGATTCTCCGATCCTCTAAAGCATAGGTTCCAAACCTTGGGTAGGCGTACCTGTACCGGTACGCGGACAAGCAGCTACCGGTACGCGAATTATTTTACAATTTAAAACAAAAATCAATTATCAAAACTTTTAGTAGTATAAACACTAATTTTGTGAGAGCATCATATTTAACTAATTTGCAAGCACTTTGCACTTTAAAAATAAGCCAATTTTATTCCCTCCAACTGGATGAAAGTACCGATAATTCCAATTCGGCGCAACTACTTGTATATATTCGGTTTGATTTCAACAATGAAATACAAGAAGAATTATTATTCTGCAAACCAGGGATGGGGAGTCGACAAAAAAATTACCGACTTTCGACTCCTGACTCGGTATTTTTGAAAACCGACCCCGACTCCCGACTCTGACTCCCGACTCCTTTCATTCGTAAATCGTAGTCTATTCCAAATGTTTAATGTTTAAATTGAATTTTTATTTTCTCAATTTAACACGAGTTCACTTTTTAACAATCGAAGTAGGCTTTTGTTAGACAAAATGATAAAAAGCTTCATTCAATCGTTAAAATTTAGTAGATTTAAATATCTAGTTCCGCTTAAGCCAAAGAAACAGATTATACTTATAGTTATAAAATGTCATTTTCATTTCATCTTGACTTTTTCTGTCATTTTTAGGGTTTTGTAGGTATGACCAAAAAACCCTTATACAGTCATTTTGTCGTCTGTCTGTCTGTCTGTCTGTTCGGTAAAAATTGTAGCCAAACGGCTAAACCTAGAGAGTTGAAATTTGGCATGCTTATACAACTCTTTGACCCGCACATAGGAAAAATACTAAAACATCTAAAAAACATACCCCCATAAAAATATAAACAAATATGTACTCATCGAAAACAAAAATATTTTTTTTAAATTCTGATTAGGGTATCAAATGAAAGCCCTTAGTACGTGGATTAACGATCAAATTTTTATTTTTGCAAAATAAATTATTTTGATGCGATTTTTGCCAAAATAGTGTAAAAAAAATTTTGTCCCACACCCTGTAGCCCAGATGGTTTAAACTAAAAATCTCAAAAAATTCTAAGTAATGTATGTTGGTGTGAACCGAAATAGTACAACAGGAATTTTTGATCAGATTATGTTTTCGGAAAATAACACATTTTTTGTAGTTTTTGGTTCACAAAGTACAAAAGTTATACCAATGTAAGACACTCACATGCAAGGCGTGCGATAGCGTAATGGGTTAGAGCACTGGTGTCGTAAGCTAAAATGCGCTGGAAAACGAAGGATTTCGAGTTCGAGTACGGAGTGAATTTTATTTTTTCTGTTTTTTTTTGCATTTTTATTATGTTGAAATTATTTTGTCAAAATTCTAGTTATATTTTGACAAATGTTGTATTTAATTTTTAAGAGCGTAAATTTAATAACCAGTCTTATTCTATGATTAACAGACGATAAATTATTTTAAAAATATTGTCAGAGTTACAGTATTAGTATACGTGTGTACACCAAAGTAACAATAAGTTAAAACAAATAATTATGGTTTGTAATTATATATTGCAGAATAAACTTTCTTTTTGACATTACATGAAAACATTTAATATTCAACTGTCACTTGACAAATCCATCGCACACTAAGACTGTATGGATATTCTAACACTTCCCCTCGATGCATTTGTCCTGTGAATTTACAATTTAATTACAATTTATTACAATTTAATTAACAATGAATTAACACAACGTGAATGATAATTTTTACTCAAGCCTTTCGTTAGAAAATCAGCATCCATTTGTTCTGTAGGCATATATTTTGCTTGAATGAGATTTTCCATGATGGCTTCTCTGAGAAAATGGCATCGAATGTCTATATGTTTACTTCTTCCATGATAGACTGAATTATGGGCTAAGCTCAATGCTCCATGGTTGTCATTATAAATTGATACTGGTCCATTCATTCTTATTCCGAGTTCAGCAAGTAAATTTCTTAAATAAATTGCTTCCTTAGTTGCGTCACTCATTCCCATATATTCTGCTTCGGTGGAAGAGAGAGCAACTGTTCTCTGTTTCCTTGCCTCCCACGATATGGGACCATTATTTAATGTAAATACATACCCAGTGTATGATCTTCGGTCGACTGGGCAATTACCCCAATCGGCGTCAACGTGACCTTCTAACACTTTTGATTTCGGTCCATACGATATTCCTAAGTCGGTAGAGCCCTTTAAATATCTTAACACTCTTTTTCCAGCTGTCCAATGAGAACGGCCGTAACAGTTATTATATTGACTTAAGTAACTTACCGCGAAGCTGATGTCCGGTCTCGTTGTAGTAGCAAGATATGTCAGTGCTCCTATCAACTCGCGATAAGGAAGTTTCAAGTCTTCTTCTGTTGGACTCTCTTCCGGCAGTAAATTTGGACGTGGTGGGATAGGTGTGCCTACTGGTTTGCAATCAGACATTCCGAAACGTTCAAGAATATCCAAAATGTAACTTTTCTGGCTCAATATTATCTTCCCCTCTTTTCTTAGAAACTGGATGCCTAAACAATGACTTGCTTCTCCGAGATCTTTGATTTCAAAATTCTGATGCAAGTACTTGATAAACTTGGAAATTGCCTGACGCTTCTTACTTATGACCAAAATGTCATCGACATATACAGATAAGAATAAGACATCTTCCCCTTTTCCAATATGATAGACGCAAGGGTCGGATTTAGTTGGAATGGCTCCATATTGTACAAGAACTTTATTTAGTTTAGCGTTCCAACTTCTTCCGGCCTGTTTCAATCCGTACAAGGATTCTTTTAGTCTACATACCTTGTTACCTTTCTGAAGTTCTCGAAGCATCCCTCTACATTTTTCTCTCAAACTGTCGTTACAGCTACTGTCATCAATAATTTTTCGCAATATTTTGGGTAATAACTTCGGGGGTTCCATGTGAATTACTTCTTCCAATTCTCCATTCAAGTAGGCGGTTGTAACGTCTAATTGATGTATTATCATATTTTGTTGAGCTGCAATACTCGCTAACATTCTTATGGAACTTGCACGTGCAACTGGTGCAAACGTTTGTTTAAAATGTACCCCAGGTTGCTGTGTAAAGCCTTGTGCGACTAAACGGGCCTTTCTTCTATCTAGGGTAGCATCAGGTTTGTATTTATTTCTGAGAATTATCCTACTTCCAATTACATGTTGATCCTTGGGACGATCGACCAAAGCCCAAGTATCGTTCTTTATTACAGATTTTATTTCAGAAACAATAGCATCATACCAGTCTTCTGCATCTGGACTGTTTAACGCGGTGACCAATGGAACTTCCGCAAGGAGCGATGATTCTTCTGTGTAGTTCGTTTCCGTTGTGACATCATCGGTTTCATTGGGTGCGTCTTGCGGTTCAGGCGTTGTCGCATACTGGTAACGTGGTCTTCCTCTTAATCCCGTTTTTAATTTCCTGGGACGTCCACGACCTCTTTTGCATATAGGTGTGGTGACCGTTTCTGTTGCTACTGGTGTTCTATCTTCTTTTTCTGTTGCTGTATCTTCATGATCGTTATTTTCGATTTTCTCATTTTCTTTTGGTAAATCTTTGAATATTACCTCTATTGTCTTCTGTTTTCTGTCGCCCTCTTCTGGAATAAAATCGGAATATCCTTCGCCAATGAATATTTCATTATTTGTGAATTTTATGTCTCTAAATATTCCAACCTTTCTTCGTTCCGGCAGCCAGACCCTGCTACCTTTTGAATTGGTCGCATAACCAAGCAATATTCCTTCGAGACTTCTTTGTTCAAATTTTCCTTTTCCCGGTTTCTTGTCCAGACAATATACTTTTGTACCAAATTCTTGTAATTGGCTGAGATTAGGCTTCTTTCCCGTCCGAACTTCTATTGGACTTCGCCCGTTTAAACTTTTTGTAGGGCAACGATTTCGAATATTATTCGCAGCGTTAACAGCTTCAGCCCAAAAATACGGCGGAAGATTTGCTTGAATAAGCAAACATCTTGCCATCTCCAGAAGTGTTCTATTTTTTCTTTCCGCTATTCCATTCTGTTCTGGTGAATATGGAACTGTTAAACGCCTATTAATTCCTTTCTTCTTCAGGAAATCTTCGACTCTTCTGTTGGTATATTCCGTGCCGTTGTCTGTCTGTAAGCACTTGACTTTTCTGCCTGTTTGAGTCTCCAACAAAACAATGACTTCTTTAGTTAAATCTGCAACTTCGTCCTTGGTTTTGATAAATCTTACTTCACACCATCTTGAATTGTCATCTATGAACGTTACGAAATAACGTGCCTTTCCCAAGGATTCGACTCGCATGGGGCCGCAAACATCTGAGTGAATAATATCTAATGGTTCTGTTTCCCGTTCTGACTTCTTCGGAAAAGACTTCCGTACCATTTTCCCACGGTAACATACGTCGCAGTCCAACTTGTCAGCTTGTGATGAATCCATGTTCGGGATTTGACCGTCTCGTATCAAGTCGCGCATATCGTTAATATTTAGATGTCCCAGACGCCGGTGCCATGACATCAGTAGATCGGTTGAAATCTTCGCTGACAAAACGGCATTGCGAACATCTTTGATCGGTTTCGGATATTTTTCGCGCGCGTAGTATAAGTCCCCGATACGATCAGCTACAAGCTTAATTTTTCCGTTAACGTCATATACTAACGCTACGTTCTTTTTGAATACTACTTTTGAACCACTATTCGTAATTTTTCCTACCGATAATAAATTTGTACGTATCCCCGGTACATGTAAAGTATCGAATACTGACAGTTTTTTAGTATCACCGTCTATATCAACCGAAATTGAGGCTGTACCTTTACCGACAATGTCCGATGATTGATCATTTGCCATGTTTAATGACCCCTTAACGGTATTCAACACTAAAAAATCTTTAACATCTTTACAAATGTGTGACGTAGCGCCACTGTCAAGACACCATCTTTCACTTAGATGCGTGTTTCCCGCGTGAAGAGCGTCTGCGGCGAAGAACCCTTCTTCCACTTTATTAGCGTTATACTTAGGGTTTTCGCGATTCCTACAATCAATGGCTTTATGACCAATCTGTCGGCAATTGTGGCAACGAAATTTAAATGTACCTTTATTATCACGATTATCCAATTTCGTGTTTTTATTTTTAAACGCGAAACGCATTTTGTTAAATTTCTTTTGGGAATACATTGCACTTTGTGATTCACCGACGGAATCATTTTTACTTCTCCGTGCATCGCTTTCCTCTATAATTTTAACGCGAAGAACTTCGGGTGCGGGCAATTCATCTCGTGATTCTATTGCACATCTAAAATTTTCATAACAATCCGGTAGACTATATAATAACATAATTGATAACAAATCTGCGTTAATGTCGACATTCATCTCCCCGAGCTTATCGACAGCATCAAAAAATTTCGCAATATGATCACGAACATCATCGCTTTCGTGCATACGTAGAAGAATTAACTGTTTCAATAATGTGGCCTTACGAGCGGGACCCTTCGACGCGTAATAGTCTTCCAATTGAATCCAAACGTCACGCGAAGTCGCACAATTTTTGATAAGTTTTAATTCCGATACACCGATACACAATATAATGTCTGATTTCGCTTTCAAATCGTTTTTCAGCCAAGATTTCAATGCGCTTTCTGAACTAACATCATTCGTAACAATAGTAGGTTTTGGACAATCACCACTTACGTACGTCCACGCGTCATTTTTAATCAGTAATGCCTGCATTTGTATTTTCCAGGTGTCGTAATTATCCTTACTAAGAACATCTATACGCGTATAATTGTGTGAACCCATATTTCAACTTCTGATTACTTTCCAAACCGTTTCCTATTATTTTTTATAATTCCTTGATTGTACTTGGTGCTTCACCTGGGCCCATAACCTGTCAGAGTTACAGTATTAGTATACGTGTGTACACCAAAGTAACAATAAGTTAAAACAAATAATTATGGTTTGTAATTATATATTGCAGAATAAACTT
The DNA here is from genome assembly GCA_963971575.1 of Liopterus haemorrhoidalis. NCBI lineage: Eukaryota > Metazoa > Arthropoda > Insecta > Coleoptera > Dytiscidae > Liopterus > Liopterus haemorrhoidalis. Next base: position 28,226,146 of record OZ020626.1, on the reverse strand, counting down.
TCTTTTTGACATTACATGAAAACATTTAATATTCAACTGTCACTTGACAAATCCATCGCACACTAAGACTGTATGGATATTCTAACAAATATCGTTCATTTTGCCGTGATTACTACAAAGTAAAATTTGTCCTACACACTCAGCATACCTGCGAAAGCCTGAAATGTGTGAATATTCATACTTCACATCAATTTTTAATACAAATTTTTTAATATATTAGTTTACATTTTTTTTATTTTATTTTACATATAGCATATTTCTCTGGCTGAAACGGAATAATATTTTGACGTTTTGTAACTTTTACCGATTAAGTGAGACTTTTGATCATTTTGTTGAGCAAAAGCCCGCTTCAAACCTAGAAAAAGAGCTCATGACTACTTGGCATTTTTTCCTTTTAACCTTTAGATTTTGGCTGCCAACATGAAACAGGAAATAATCACGTAGCTCGATACAACTTAAGAAAATAAAATTCCAGTTTAGTTTCTCTTAAACGTAATCAATAGAGCTTCATCGTATTAATCTGTTAATACGAGGAGTATTAATCTGTTAATACGAGGAGTATTAATCAAATTTTAAACTGGAAAACATGAAGGAAAAATGGTAAAACCAATACTGAATATTTTTAGTTTCATTTTAGTTCTTGAACAGAGAATAAAATGCCGTTCCTGTTTCCGTGTTTTAAAAAATATGGTTATTTTGTTTTCGTTTTCGGTTTACTCTCATCCTTGATAAAAATTTAATCAAGGAGTCGGGAGTCGATAACTTTTTCCGACTCCCGACTTCGACTCCGACTCCCTCAAAAATCTTCGACTCCTCGACTCCCAACTCCAACTCCGACTCCCCATCCCTGCTGCAAACCATTAACTGCAAGAACAACTTGGCAAGAAATATTAAAAATAATTAATGATTATTTCATTAAAAATCACATAAGTTGGCTCAAATGTGTTGGAGTTTGTACGGTGCTCGTTTGCTGATTGGAAAATTATCAGGCGTGGTAACCAAAATTAAAGAAGTGGCACCAAAATGCAAGTCTACGTACAGTAACCTCGATATAACGGACTAATTGGGGGGACGGGGTGTCCGTTAAAGCCGAAAGTCCGTTACATAAAAATAGGTTTAAAATAAATCAAAAACCTTTTTTTTTTGAAAATATGTAAGTACACTGTATTTTGATATTAATAAAAAATACAAAACACAAACAAAATTCTATTTAATTGTCTTCGGACATTCGTCGTGAAGTGACGTTGCTGTTTAATATCGACGCGCTTGCTTTCGGTAATCCTGCTTTGAAAAAGGAATCAAGTTTTGTTTGCACTTTTGAAGTTAGCTGTTTTTTTATAATCAACTCTCTAAAATTAAGAAAATGCGTATAATATAGTTGAACTTCGTTATCTGACGAATAATCAATAAATGTTATTAGATTGTCGAGATGTGATCTTACCACTGATAACTTCATTTTTGGCAGTTTTGTTTCTTCTTCAAGTGTTTTAGATACATCTTGCAATTATCAACTCTTAATTTTTGCGTTTTAGTTTTTTACATATATTTTACATCTTTTTATATAGAAACTCACACAATCTGTGAGTTTTTATCAACATAATTACTTTTATTTGTCAAAAATGTTACTTGCAATCACTTCTGACTAGTGATTTGTATTAATTTGAATTAACTGTTCATATATTGTTAACTATATTAATTATGTGTAATATTAACAGGACGTTTTTAATTTTTTTACATTTGACCGGATTTTTTGTCCGTTATATCCGAAGTCCGTTAAATAGAGGTCCGTTATATCGAGGTTTTACTGTACTGCATTATTCACCGTGAAGCTTTGGCCAAAAAATATGCCAGTGAATTTAAAAGAGGTTTTAGATGTGTCGTTAAAGATGGTTAATTTTATTAAATCTCGAGCACTTAATTCTCGTTTATTTTCGATTTCATGTGGTGAAATGAGAAGTGCCCATGCCACACTTTTACTTCATACCGAAATACGGTGGTTGTCACGTGGTCAAGTCCTCAGTCGATTGTTTGAGTTGCGCAAATTTATATGTTTTTGACCAATTCAAAATATTAGAACCGAGATAATTTGATTGATAAGCAATGGTTGTGTAGACTAGCATACCTTTCAAACTTTTTTTCAAGATTAAAAGAACTAAATTTGAGTTTGTAAGGAGTTAACAATTCTGTATTCGACTTGTATGACAAAATAAGTGCGTTCAAGAGAAAATTGCAATTCATGCAACAGCAAATTAAAAAACAAAATGTTAACATGATGCCTTCCCTCTGTAATACCCTTTTCACACTAGAACTTTAAGATTGGATGTTAAAGTGAATGTATCTATAAACGCTAATGTGAAACCGTATGGCCTCGTCTAAATATAAGCGATGTTTAACACAGAGATCTGCGTCTTAAACATCGTCCGCATTGCCAACTTAATTTCTATTATAAAAAAATACTCCTTGAATTTGTGCTGTCAACATTTTATATTATCATAAACAAGAATACTGTATTATATCGACGTTATAAGAAGTTTATACTTATTGTTATAATAAAATTATTTATTTTAATAATGTGTTTAATAAAATACAGAGCTACAATAATTGTGATAAAATGTATCAACTTACAGTTAATACAGGTGTAATATATTCTTTATTGTAGTGTCTTTATTGTAGAATGAAATGAAATATCCATATTTGTTTATAATAATTCAAAATGTACGTCTGCGCAGACAGTTCAAAACTGGTAATTTCATGACGCTAACTTAAGGACAAAATTACTGTAGCTGATGACAGCACCAGAGATTTAAACATCAAGTGTGAAAGCATACCGATGTTAAACATCGGTGAACTTTAAGTTCACTCGTCTTAAAGTTCTAGTGTGAAAAGGGTATAACTTTATCGAAGAAAATAATTTGTCAATAAAAGACGATGTGATGAGCGACATTAGAAAACATCTAAACAGTGGCGGCTCGTGATTTTTTGGGACTCAGAGCTGCAAATTATAATACAAGGATAGGTTTAGGTGTTTAACCACGACGTTTTATCATATAAGACTCTGTTGAATTGCCTCTTACAGTTATAATTTTTGCTTTTTGCACTCCGAAATATTTAAATTTGGTGTGTCGCCCCAATTTTTTAATATCAATTTTTTCTTCTAACGTTCGTCTTTTAAATGGAATTTCCAAAAATGATTTGACAGTATTCATTTTTTAAACCTGTTGTTTTATAATCTAAAATACGAAACGTATTTGTTAAGCTAAGATACTTATATAAATTTAAAAGAAAAAGTTAGAAAATACTAATTATTAATACCTACCTAAACAATAAATTTTTAGAGATAATATAGGTATAGCGATTTCGTTACGACTTAAATAAATACATTCAATATTTTCATAATCTGTGATCAGTGTTATTGTGACGCTGAAAGCATCCTAGCCCCGATCCCCCTTTTCAAGCCTTCATTTGCACTTTCCTTGACGCTAAAATATAAACAGCGCCACGTAGACTTATTCAAAGGAAACTTGTAAATATTTATGAAACAATAGCATTCAATGTTCAAAATATATTTAGAAAAAGCATTTTCACACCACAATTACTATGTTAAATGCATTTTGAGTTCAAAAAAAGATTTTGTTTTTTTATTATTTTCAAGTAAGAGCTGCAGCTCCGCAGCGCGTACTCAGGAGCCGCCAATGCATCTAACATCAACTTTTGAATGTTTCCAAAATTATTTTCATGAAGATCTCACAGCTCAAAATTGGGTTCGAAATCCTTTCGCATTCACAACGGAGGTTCCAGACGATGTGATTGCAAAAGAGTCTTTTATAGATCTTAGCGGTAACGGTGGATTGAAATTAAGCTTTCAGAGCTCCAACCTATTCACTTTTTGGCTATCTATTCGTAAAGAATACCCAGAAGTTTCTTGCCAAGCAGTCAAATTTATAATTAGCGGGAGGATTTTCTGCTATGACTGCGATGAAAACCAAATATAGAACTTTGCTGGACATTGAATCGAATCTTCGCCTTAACCGTTAACCGACTATATGAATTTTGTCAGCCATCAGTTGTCTCGACGCCTTACCGGCGCTTGTAGTAAAACCGTTATATTTTTTGTGATTTGATATAAAAAAACTCGAAAATAAAAGATATAAATAGTGCATAAAGTATATCTACTATAATTTAAATTATTTATTAACACAATTATTACATATCAAATTTGAATGATCATTACAAACATTTTTCTTACAATATGCGCAATATGTTGAAAAATTTGTCTTTTTGATTCACATAAATGGCATTGCGCTCGGTGTTTCTTTTTTGGTTGTGAGTTTTATGTCGAATGTTCGTCCAGACCACATAATGTAGCAATATTCTTCTTCAAAGATTTACTCCGTATGTTTGAGAGACGTCGATGAATTTGATCCATGATTAATTCTTCACTCAATTCTTCGAGGTAGATATTTCGTCTATCGTTTTTTCCTATGTTCCATTGTTTATTAATATTTGTATGGATTATATATTCTGCCAATCCAGCTATATCCAATAAATTCATAAAAAAAAGCCATAGGCCATCTAGTACACTTTCTTTTACAGGTAAACGATCGTAACATCTTATCCATTAGATCAATTCCGCCTTTAGATTTGTTATAATCTATTATTATTTCAGGTTTTTGTTTATTTTCTGTCAAAGCATCATCGTGAAGCCTAGAAGATAGTAATATAACAGCTCTACCCTTTTTTGTCACGTAAGAGACTAATGTGAGTGCTTTGGTAAACCCAAAAATTGAAGAAAATTCTTCCCGGGAACGATTTTCCTGAAAATTATTTGGAATATATTGCTTATTTTTTCGAAGTGTTCCTAACAATGTGAGTCCAGAACTTTTAAGATTCAAAGCCAATTGTTTTATAGTAAAAAAATTATCGCACGGCACATTTCGATTGGTGTGATATGGTGTACTCAACTTTTCAACAAGCTTTTCTCCGAGATTTGTCGCTCGTTCGTTACCCTCTTTACCTAAATAAGGAACTCCGCCTAGAGGATAGGAATTGATCCAAAATATTTTCATACCATATTTTTCTGGTTTTGATGGCATATATTGTTTGAATGGACATTTCCCATCGTAACCAACTAATGGTTCATCTACAGTTATATTAGAACCTGGCATATAATACTTTCCGAGATTTTTATTTAGACCCTCCCAAACGTCTCTTATACAAGCCAGTTTATCAGTTGCTCGTCTCTGTGGTCTGGAATTTTTATCATCGAATCTCATAAAACGTATTATCTCTTTGAATCTGTATTTTGACATAGTAGCTCGAAATATTGGAGGTCCATTTATTACTCCACAAACGATCAACGCTTACATCTGAGGATTTTAAATGTCCAGCAGTTAGAACGCCGCCAGCGCCGCTAAGGCGCCATGTAGACGAATGACGTAGTTTTTAACAAAATATAAAATTTATAACGTTATAGTGAACATTAAGCGAATTTTATAATGAATTCTATATTACAACATTTCATCGGAAGGGTACTAAAAATAATTTTCTTAAATATTGATAATAAGGAGTTAAAATTATTAGTTTAATTATCATAGCGCCTCTCAGGCGTCATATAAGCGGTTAACGGTTAAGGGTGCGCACAACCGTATAGTTTCTTATACAAGACTAACAATCTAAAATAAAATTAAGAACAATCTATACATGAAAATTTTCAAGGAATTTGTATCTATCTAATAAGATATTTTTAATTGTAAAAATAATTGTCATGTAATTGTAAATAAACAAATTGCGTTATAGACGCCATCTTGAAAACCATTCAACGCATATTTGTGTACCATGCGGCAAATTGTAGCTAAAGCTTCATTCTACAAATATGTTTGGAGATATTTTGTTCTATTGTGAAAATTACTTATAGTTATTGTACTTGGTAATCTACTTTTGCCGCCATCTCGAATCTGCTGTGGTTTTCAATATAGGTGATGCAGATAAAAATGATTTATTTTATGTAAAGAATACTTGTAACAAGTGGCATTTCATTATCATCAAGTATAATATTTTTCGACGAAGGTTCTAAACTATAAACAATCATGTCGAAAAAAATGTTAATTGAACATTTCTACACAAAACTATATAAATATAAAAATTATTTGAAACCCACAAATATATTTAAAAAGTTACAGAACATTGTTTTGTGATACGTATTATTATGTTATTGAGGCATAACATATTTACAATAATTTTTTCTACGGTCAAAAATATCCTATTAGATAGATAAAAATTCTGTGCAAAATTTGATGTATAGATTGTCACTAATTTTATTTCAGATTGTTAGTTTTGTATAAGAAACTAATAATCTCTGGGGGTTGTACGTAGCGTTAAACTGACAAACCTTGAGCCCGATATTACTTCTTTAATTAATAATAAACAGGCCCAACCTTCTCACCAATTATATATTTTTTAAAGTGATTATTATATTTTATGTATATGTTTAGCAATAAAAATATATCCCAAGTTACTTTTATTTATTACAAATGTTCTCCATTGCATTTTATTCCCCATTTCAAAATTTTTGGTCTACCGGTACGTCATCAAATTGTTTACAACGTACAGGTACGGTACTATAAAAAGGTTGGGAACCCCTGCTCTAAAGGAATGGTTGCGGCATGGCCAGTACAACCGAAAAAACAAGCGATTATTTTCTTGGAAGTGCTTCGTGAACGAACAACTTTTGCTGGTAATACATTTACAATTTTAATTAATTAGAATGATTTTATTTATGAAATAGTTTCAAATATGTTTTAATTTAACAAGGACGTGGCTGTCTCTACCTTGTATAAACACGATAGTGTTATTTGTAATCAGCCCTTACAATGAAGTTTTACCTTATTAATGTGCGGAATCTTATAGGAATTCACTCCTTTTGCTAACTTGGTTGGTTCTAGACAAGTTTGCAATGTCAGAAAAATATTATCAAGGGTTTGTATGTTTAATGCATTAAATGCGTTTTGTACGCATTCAATCAGTTCGTCGATTGTATTCGGTGAAGCTGCATGTTGTAAGGATTGTATGGAATTGAAAAAGCCAAAATCCAATACATTAAAATCAGGACTATTTGGCGGTTGTGATTTGAGTCAATTTGGAACTTGCAATTCAACACAATTTTGATCATTATTCGCTGTTTTGTTAGAACAGCGGGTGTCACTTTAATTTGTTTAAAATAAGAGATTTTTTTTCTCTAAATTACTTTTCACATATGCAAAACTATTTTCGCGCCATTTGTTTATTAGTTGCCTAGCAACCACTTATTTAGAAATAAAAACAAAAAAAGGTCAAGATAATATTACTTTCATTAATCACTCATTTTTTTAAGTAATGTATACCATATTTTCGGACGGAGGGAGTAATATTTTATATGATTTATATTGTTTAAGATATTATTATGGGGTTTGTCAGGTCTTGACAAACATACACTAATCGCAAACTTCAGCAACCTTTTGAGCCGTGTCATCCTAGAGACTAGTGGAGGTAAATACACACGGTTGCATCCCAAACCCTGGCGATATGCAGACGCGGCAATGACGCCAGGTCCAGTGCCCGCACAATACGGAGTGACCCTAGCAGCACTGATTTCTGCATCCTGCAGATGAAAGAGGTGGCACGATCTGTAGGCGGGAATGGATTCGATTTCCCTTCGATAGGCGGCTTTCCTACCACCAAAAACACCAACTATTTGGACCATAAGCTTAACTGCTACCCTGGATACAACTTTCTAAGCTCGTACAAGAGATCCATATACTTGGGCCTCTTTTCTTCCTCCTTGAGAGAGATATTTTTTTTAGCTGGTCTTGAGAATTCGATCACAAACATCTCTTTGGTCTCGATATCCAAAAGGGTTATGTCCGGCTTAGTGGCTGTCAGTAACCTCGAGGTGGGGAAGGAATTCCAATAAGTTCGGCTCTAGGAATTTTCTACCATCGATTCTATGTCAGAAGGGACGTACGGTATAACCAGTATTTGGTCAATACCATAAGCAAGTCTAAGATGGTAGTAGAGCACGCGGAGAGCAGCATTATGTTGAGACACGTAGCTCGACGCTGTAAGAGATGAGCAAGCAGACAGAATGTGCATAATTGTTTTAGGATGGTGGTGGCACAACCTACAGAGTGTGGACTCCGCCATTGGGAATATTCGGGCCCTGTACGCCAAAGTAGTTATAACACTATCCTGGCACGCGAACATAAAACCTTCTGTTTTCGATCTCAAACCCTCAGACTTAAGAAACGAGAACGTGAGTTCGGTGGACAACTCTAGGCTTTTAATATATTTCAAGAACACAGAGTGCATACTTTTACTCATGTGTTCTTTTGTTAACATGTCTATCTTTCCTCGTTTCACCGAACTAGTAGGTCTGTTGTACTCCTCCCGAGAGAGTTGTACTCCAGCGTTTTCTCTGACGGGACTCAAGTTTGCCAGGTTAAATCTCGTTGCTGCTCTTCGCGCTACCTGGTAAAGAAACGCCTCTTTGCCACTAAATTCGCTCACAAACGAACTGTAATAGTGGGTCCTGACTTCTGAGGATACTGATAGCTGTAACCAACACGAGTCAATCGTGCAAACACTCCAGATTAAGTAATCTCCGACCCCCGTTTTGAGAGGGAGGTAAATGCGCTGCACAGATGATTTCGGGTGAAGACTTCGGTTGATGTTCATGATCTTTCTGGTTCTTCTGTCGAGATCCTTAAGTACATCAACATTCTATTTCATTACACCAAAAGTGTATGAAATTAATGGGACAGCAAGCATGTTTGTATTGTACAGCAGCAAGATATTATTATTATTATTATTTATTTTCTATAGAAATTTACATTTTATATCTGTTAGATATCCAAATTTTGTAATAAAAGTCTGATCATAAAATAATTATAATAAATAATATACAAAGATATAATAATATTTATTTTGTTATATTTGTATATAGGAAAAAAAACTCATTATTTATTTAATTGATTCTGTTTATTATAATCTGATGTTTTAAAAAATAAAGTTAAATATGTAAAAATAATTTTTGAGAGTAAATTATTTCAGGAAGAATAAATCGACCACAGATGTAATCCTGTCTTTTATTAATGAAATATCAGATAGTCTTGAAACTGGCGATCTGTGCTTATCAACTTTACTTGATTTGAGCAAAGCGTTCGACTGTGTTTCTCATAACATTCTTATTGGAAAACTCGCCATTTATGGTTTTGACTTTAATAATTGTACTTTAATTAGGGTTACCATATTTTTTGTGCACCAAACCGGGACACCCCCCCCCCCCCAAATAATGTTTTCTCATTTTTTATACTTTATTGATTGATGTATGTATCAATATTTTTCTATTACAAATGATTAATATTAAATCTTGAGAATTACAAAATTAAACATATATCAAAAAATCACAAAAATACATATTATAAAATTAAAATTTTGACTTACATAGTTGCACTGTGTATATTATTTATTTGTATAAGAATATTTATCGGCAGATTGTAGTTTTTTTAAAAAGTTTTTATCATTTTTAATATAATCATAAAATTCAGAACATTTTAAATCCATGTTAGTTTTACAAAATAATAATGCCCCGACATTACATTCAAGTAAACGATTTCTTTCAGGTGACCATATATTCTTCATTTCTGAAAATAATCGTTCAATTGGTGCTGAAGTACCAGGCAAACAAAATAAATTCGACAATTTTCTGCAAATTGTCAAAAGACATATTTTTGTCTGAAATTATTTTAAACAATTGTACCCATTTCTCCTCACTACTTGTACCCTTTTCCCGCCACAAATTATTGTGGTCAATGTCGTTATAAAACTGTTTAGCATATACAACTTCGTCAAATAGAGTATCACAGTTAATGATCGGTGTTTTGGTCGTAAATTTGGAATTAAGTAATTGCATAGTTTTTTCAACATCGTTCCATGCATGCATATATATAAACTATGGAAAAACAGGGACATTTTAAACAACCGGCCGGAACGCCGGGACAAGTTCTTAAAACCGGGACTGTCCCGGTCAAACCGGGACGTATCTATCTCTAATTAAGTCTATCTTTAATTAAATCATACCTCAGTGACCGTAAACAATTTGTAAAACTAAATAATCTTAAATCAGAAACATTAATGACATCTTGTGGTGTGCTTCAGGGATCAATCTTGGTACCTTTGTTATTTTTAAAATATATTAACGACTTTCCAAACTATTTAGGTGCAAAATCAATTCTATATGCAGACGACACGACCTTCTTTACTCGTTCAGCAAACTATACAAATCTATTAAATATAAAATTATACTAGATAAAGCAAATAAATGGTTCTTTTCTAATAAATTAGCACTTAACGTTTATAAAACTCAGCAAATTCTCATTACTTTTAAAAATCATGAATATATCAATCCTAGCTCGGTTAATTTTTTGGGTGTTTATGTTGATCCTACTCTAAAATAGACTCATCACATTGACTATCTGGCATCCAAATTTTGCAAATCAATTTATCTCTTTCGAAACCTCCACAATTCCGTTTCCACACATATTCTACGCATTTCGTCTTTTAATTATTTCAATCCCACATATCTTATGCCCTATTTCAATCCCACATATCTTATGCCCCGTTAGCTTGGGGACACTCTGCTGCAGAATTCAGAATATTTTCCTTCAACGCCGTGCAATCAGAATTTTAGCTGGAGTTCCGTACAGAGATGATTGCAGGAATTTTTTTACGGAATTGCAAATAATGACTTTTCCATCCCTTTACATTTATCATTGCCTTCTATATGCCCACAAAAATTTACAACATTTGTCAACTTTTGAAGAGGTTCACTCTCATAATACTCAAAATAAGCGAAACATATAGGGATTTGCAGCTAAGCACCCTACCATCTGGTGAGCGTTTCATGAATTTGTGTACATCATATAACATTTCGTTTTGTGTATTGGTTTTGTATGAAGTTTGTTTTTAAAGTTTTATTATAATCATTGAAAAATGTATAATACATATTGTTGTGTGCCTATGTGCAATTCATTGAAAAGAAGAAACCCGGAAATATCGTTTCATTTGTTTCCACTAATATCAGATACCGTATGGTTCGAAACAAAATTGGGAAAGCAAGAGGTTAGGAATCGTCGCGATTTTTAGATAAACAATTTAAAAATTGGAAAAAAAGTGAGCCCTTGTATCAAAGTTTGCTCATTACATTTTAATGATAGTGACTACAAAAAATATTTTCAATTTTGTATTTATTATCGCATATCTTGAAAATTCCTGTTATTGTGTGTGGGTTTGTAATGCACAAGTTTGTAGGCCTAATGCATAAATCTTTATGAACTCTCTGTTTTTTTTCAGTACTCCACACAATATTATATGCCCAGCATTGTAGATTTCTACCCCTTGGTAAACAACATGGGAATTATTATTTTCCCCAATATAGTTAAAATAATCGACAATGGAAAACCGCCATAACTTAAAACCAGATCACAAAATGTAGTATTTTAGATGTTTACAAGTAATGTCACTTCACAAAATCAGAAAATCCCAAACAATTATTTATTTTTTGTCGTTTTTTGATACACTTTTCGCTATTATTTACTAGTAAATGTCAAGTGGTATCTTATTTAGAATGGTTTCAAAAAAATCCGCGTGGCGCTACGATCTTAAAATTTTTCCCCTATATGCTAACTTTACACGCTTAACAAAATCAAGAAATAGTATAAATTATTACTGTACCAATTTTTTTAATATATTACCTATCGAACTCAGGAACCTAAGCATAAGCTCCAAAAATTTTAAAATTAGTATTAAGATAATGTTAATCAATCGAGATTTTTATACATTTGAAGAATTTTTAAAATGTAAATTGTAATATGTAATATTTTTATTTTGTATTTTTTAAACACTTATTTTTAATAATAATAATAATTATTATTATTTATTTATTGACCATAATACAAAATAAAACATTGTTTTAGTCAGTCATACAAGCAATACAATACAAAGTACAAATACATGTTAATATGGAGTAAAATAAATGCCAATAATTATTAGGGTAGTACAGTAATATATGGTGTTAATATACGGACATAAATAAATTTAAAATTTAACATTCAAAAATTCGTCAGACGAGTAGAATGGGATTCAAATTAAAAATTCTTTTACAGTTTTCTAGAAATTCAGAAAACGAGGACTTTTCTGGCAGAATATTGAAAATGTTTATGCTTTAATAATTAGAGGCACTGCGTGATTTAATAAAACGTAAAAAGTTTGGATATACAGGGTGTTAGGTAGCATTGTTGGCCCATTTAGAGCTAAAAGTCCTCAACCATTTTTGGATAAGATGCTTATATCGCTTGATAATCGAGTTAGTACCACCGTTTAGGAACCACTAATATTTTGTCTGTTATAACAATCACATATGTGACTGAGATAAATAGAAACCATGGAAACAATACCGTAATTTTATTTCAACAAAATGGTTTTTCAATTTTATGAAGAAAAAAGAATAATGTGCCATTTTTTTAACAAAATCGGAACAAAATTTTAGAATATGACGTACACGTACTTTGATATTCTATTATTGAACTACAATTAAAATATTTTTTTCTCTATGGCAACTACACAACTTCTGGATTAATATGAAAAATTAAAAAGTCAGTGGTTTTCAAAATTTGGAGCATCTTTTTGTTTGTTTATTTTTGGACGAAATTCACATTTTAGAGAAAATTGTCAAAGGAAAAATTGATTGCATTCTACGTCACCATGCTGTCTTTTAAATTGTGCCGGACATTTACCTAACACCCTGTATATGGTCTTTATTTCTAGTACCATACGAGTGCATTCTGTCGCCAGTTGGCGATATATTTCTATTTTTATAGGCATACAATACACACTGATAAATATAGAGGGAAGATAATGTCATTATTTCTAATTCTTTAAATGCATTCTTACAGTTAACTCTATAGTTCATTTTAGCTAAAATTCGAATAGCACGTCGTTGAAGGGAAAAAATCTATTAGCTGAAGCAGAATGTTCCCAAGCTAGAAGAGCATAAGAAATATGTGGCTGAAATAGGGCATAATATGATATTAACATTATTTCTTTTGAGACAGTATTGACCAGATTGCGAAAAAGAAATATAGTTTTGCAGATTTTTTTTGGCAACAATCTCTACGCGCTGATCCCACTTAAGTGCAGGGTCAACATAAACACCCAGAAATGCAACAGAAGAAGGATTTGAAAAATTATGGTTTTTACAACTAATTAAAAGGTTTTGAGTTTTCGAATTAAGATAATTCGTTCGAAAGAAACCAGTCATTTGCTTTTTCAATGATTATATTATTTTAAATTATTAAATTTAATGATAGTGAGTGAGAGATTATGGTGGTATCATCTGCATATAAAACACAATCATTTTCAATGCAATTGGAGAAATCTTTTACGTAGATTAGAAATAGAAGTGGTCCATAAATGGATCCTTGTGGAATACCTCGTTTAACATTTAGCGACTTCGAAGATTTATTATTAAAAATAACAAATTGTTTCCGATTGTTCAGATATGATTTGATAAGTAAACAGCTACATGGATCAGAGTTATATACTTTAAGTTTTTCTATTAGTATGCTATGCGAGATACAGTCAAAAGCTTTAAAATATTGAAAGACAAAATTCACCAGCTTCAAGACTTTCTGTAACTTTATTTATATATGATAAAATAGCGTCAACCGTCGATCTGTGAGAGCGAAATCCGAATTGAGATTTACTGAAAAGTAAATTTGTTTCAAAATATGCCATTATTTGGTTAAAAAGTACCTTTTCAAAAATTTTAGACAAAATTGGCAATAGAGATATTGGACGATAATTGTTCAAATCATCTTTGTTTCCCTTTTTGTGCAACGGAACTACTGCTGCAAGTTTGAGAAAATCAGGGAATATGTTCGATTGTATGCAGCGATTAATTATCTTAGTTAAGGGTGAAATTATAGAATTTTTCATTGACTTAATCACATCTGAATTTAGGCCATATGCGTGTCTACATTTACTGTTTTTCATATTAATAATAATATCTCAAAAATAAAAATCAATATAAGCAGGAATCAATTATTAAAATTTGCATGATTCTGCGTATATTAACAAAACAAAAACGTTTCTTGATTATACCTAGGAAATCCTAAAAAGCTGCTTAATGCGTGTCGTTTAAAAATTAATATCGGGTCGGGTACGGCCCGCTGGCCATATGCTGGACACCAGTGGTATAGCTGTTTCTGATTATATCTAGGAAATCCTAAAAAGCCGCTCAATGCGTGTTGTTTAAAAATTAGTATCGGACGGGATACGGCCTGCGGGCCATATGCTAGACATCAATGGTATAACTGTTTCTGATTATATCTAGGAAATCCTAAAAAGCTGCTCAATGCGTGTCGTTTAAAAATTAGTATCGAACCGGATACTGCCCGCGGGCCATATGCTGGACATAAATGGTATAGTTGTTTCTGATTATACCTAGGAAATCCTAAAAAGCTGATTAATGCGTGTCGTTTAAAAATTAATATCGGGCCGTGTACGGCCCGTGGGCCATATGCTGGACCTCAATGGTATAGCTGTTCGTCTAAACCTAGGAAATCCTAAAAAGCCGCTCAATGCATGTCGTTTAAAAATAAGTATCGGGCCAGACACGGCCCGCGGGCATAACGTTAATTGACACAACATTCTTTAATTAAGCCAAGGTATATACTGACTGGAAAGCTAAGAGAGCTATATTCTCGCTAAGGCTAAACACATAGTGAAGCAGAGAGCATAGCAGCGATGAAAGCGGAGAGCAAAGCGGCGAAATTAAATAAATGAATTCCTGTTAACACGCGCATAGTGGAGCGTACTGCAGCGAGGTTATATCGTTGTTATAGCCGAGCAAAGCGACGCGTTCGAACAATTTTGATTTCTCTGCTATCATCGTTGCTAAAATAGTTGTTTAAAATGGATACTGAGGCATTTACAAGTAGTTCTCATTTATAAGAGGTATTTATAGTAGGTACGATTGAAATTTGTCCATTTTTTACCAATTTATGTTGATTTTTTCCAAAATATAATCAAACGTTGAAATACTCATGCGAAAATAAGAATTAAACTTTCCTGGATGTTCGCGGAGTTGCATATAGAAATGATGAAATTCACCATGTCTACTTTTATTTATTCTGTGAACATTGCACTTTCTAGTGTGTTTATTTTTATTTTTTAGTAAATACCAAATTTTCAGGGAAGAGTTTTCTGTCAGTAAAAAATCCATTATAATTTTGTGCTCGATTTTAAACGCGTTACTATGTGTAGACACTCTTTTATAAGCGCGACATTCTTTCGCTGTTTTACTCTCCGCTTTCATCGCTGCTTTGCTCTCTGTTTCACCATGTGCTTAGCCTAAGTGAGCTGCTGTCGGAGAACGTCGCTCTGACTGGTGGGGAGCGACCAACCACACACCTCAAGCCTCGCTAGCACCTAGGAACTTAGCGTTACGTGAGGATACTCAGGAATTAGGGCTTTTATATATATAATATTATTATTTTTATTATTATACAAATTACTTTTAAATTATCTTGCGTCCCCCAGTTTGGAAAACTAGGCCTTACTTTATTTATTTTCTCGTAACCTGAAAGAAAAAATACAGCCCCAGAAAAAATCGTAAAATATTTTTCACAATTTATTTGTATCAAAAACTATGTACATTAACTATATATCTGCTACTTTTAACAATATGTTCAGGGCTTGTCAAAACTGAATAAATGTTTATAATTGTTTATAGGACCTTTTTTAGCAACAAAAACAAAATTTAAACTTATTCAGTTCTATAAAACGACCTAAAATGATATAATACCACGTTTTTATGTATTAAACAAATATTACTAATGGGACAAGACATGTCTCCCTTTTAGAATTCTCCTCATTAGGATCCTACGACCTGCTGGAGTAGACATACGTTGCCACCAACCATGACGTTTAATTCTCTTTCTTTCAGAGGGTCTTGGAAAGTAGCATCGTATTTTATTTCGGATAGCTAAGGTGAAAGAACCTCCTGGAACCAAAGCCTGTGATGTACTTCCACTGGAAACGGCATGGAAACTTGAGGTATTTGGCAGCAAAATTCGCCTGTAAAATACAAAAAAATTATTAAAACATAACTAAATTCATTAAAAAATGTAAGTTTGTGTCTTAAGAAACAATAATTTTGACAATAAAAATAGTTAAAGATGATTTAAAATCATTTAAGAACAACATTTTTAAAATCTAAATTGTATCAAAAATTAGGTTAAAATTGTTGAAAACTTTTATTAAACACTATTATCGGTTGTAGTGTCAAAAATACGACCCAAAATAGCTTATTATTTAATCAAATAACTACTCAACCACTTACTGAGTAATATTAAGTAAATTTGGTAAAATTCGTCCTAAATTTGACATGATTTAAAAGTGTGGTTATATTGTAACTGTCAAAATATTTAAGTTGGTAGCAATTAAAGCTTCAAAGTAGTACTGCCAACCATAGCAAAAACAAATATGAATTGTTATGTGTTCAAAAAAAATCATAATGGCCCGGTTACACGATGCCAGTAACTTGTGCAAGTACTGGCACAAGTACTTGTGCCAGTACTTGCACAAATCGTTTTGTCGTTTACACGTATTCCAGTATTTTATTTAAGTAACCTTGCAAAGAACCCGAAACACACTGCAAAATGTAGATGCTTCCAATTATTTTTTATGCGTAAAACCGTCTTTTTAACGCGCCAATTTTCGATGTTTAACCTTATTTTATGTATTTTATGCGTACGTCTTTCTAAACAAAAAAGAATCGGCGCCAAAAACTACATTTATTAAAAAAAGGTGTGAAAAAGTTTGTTTTTGTAACCGCAAAAATACATCAGCTGTTCATGGCGGCCATTTTTAAGTCACTGGCACGGCTACTTGTGCCAGTAAATAGGAACGGCTTCTATTCACTTGACTTGCATGAGATACTTGTGCCAGTACTGGCACCAGTACTGCATGTACGTTTACACGATGCCAGTGACTGGTGCAAATACTTACTGGTGCAAGTTACTTGCATCGTGTAACTGAGCCATAACTCAAAAACTATAAAATCTGTTCTAGCAAGAGGGCGGGAATATTTGAATTTACATATTGTGTATTTGTCTAATGCTTCGTTCAGAAGCTCCAAATTATAAATTAGAATTAACGTAAAATTAGTACTTAACATAAAATTTGTACGTACAAATTAAGCAGTGTTCACAATATAAATTAAGAAATTAAGCCACTGACAGATATTTTTATCGATTTCTACTTTATCGATCAATATTTGACAGCTGTTTACATTTGCTAATGAGTTTTTGAGTGTTTCATAGTTCTGAAAAGAATTAAAATAGAGGAAAAATTTATATTTATGCTCATAGAAAACATAAAGATGTGGATAGAAGCAAAAAATATGGTCATAGAAATTTTTAGGTTGTTTGGAGTCTTCAAACATTTAATTTTAATTTATAAGTATAAGTATTAATTTTGAAGGTTGTGAACAATAACGTACAGTTACGTATAACAAACATTTACGTTAATTCTAAGTACTAATTCTAATTCCTAATTTCGAGGTTCTGAACGCAGCATAATACTTACCCAAATTTGAATTCTTTCCTGTTACTATAGGGAAATGAATTTAAGATCCCAGCCCTACGGTGGTCAATTTTTAACTAGGCTAGAGGTTATTTTTTTGGAATTAGATATGCTAAAGTCTGTTCCAAACGGTTAGGCGGAACTAGATTTTGCGTTCTATTCATAGTTACTTTCATCGTTTAAATCCTTCTTTTCGGTCGTTTTGTTTAAGCTTTGTAAATCATACTTACAATAAACATTTTTTGTTTAAGATTAATATCATTTTAAAATGTCATTTTCTTTATATTTTGATTTTTTGTGTCATTCTTAATACAAATTTCCCATTAAAGTCTGTTCCAAACGGTTAGGTGGAACTAGATTTTGCAATCTAGTTACTTTCATCGTTTAAATTATACTTTTCGGCCATTTTGTTTAAGCTTTGTAAATCATACTTGCAACAAATATTTTTTGGTTAAGGTTAATATCATTTTAAAATGTCATTTTCTTTATATTTTGATTTTTTGTGTCATTCTTAATACAAATATCCCATTTATTTATTTTTTGTCATTAAAATATGTAAAAAAAATTAATTTAAATTTGACATATGTCATTCGTTTCCATGGTTTCATTGTTGGAATTTTAAATTTTGACATTCCAACGTGAAAAATGAAATAACCCAAGTAAGGTCCCTTTTCGTGACAACCTAAAAGAACGAAATTCCCATTTAGTTCCGCCTAACCGTTTGAAACAGACTGTAATTTATTTATTTGTCATTAAAATATGTAAAAAAATAATTTAATGTTGACATATGTCATTCGTTTCCATGGTTTCATTGTTGGAATTTTAAATTTTGACATTCCAACGTGAAAAATGAAATAACCCAAGCAAGGTCCCTTCTCGTGACAACCTTAAAGAACGAAATTCCCATTTAGTTCCGCCTAACCGTTTGGAACAGACTGTATTTAGGTCCGGTCTTTCCACCTTCTGATAAACTTCACTATCTGATACTTTATCTGTTGGATAAATGTCATCCCGTCTTTCAATTCAAATTTATCTGTCATTTATCTGACGGATAATGAGACTGACATATTGAATCCTCAGATTGGTAAAGTCTGTTCCAAACGGTTAGGCGGAACTAGATTTTGCAATTTAGTTTTTCATCGCTTAAATTATACTTTTCGGAGTACCACTTTTACGTATAAAGCCGCATTCAGAGCTCTTAAATCAATAGCTTATACACTGTACCTTATAGACTGTTTACTGTCACTAGAAGTTTGACATATGGTAAGACGTGAAACCGTTCAGACCTCTAAATTCAATACATGGTTCGTTGTGCATTGTGGATAATTTTCTAAACTTATAGCTAGTGAGAGGTTTTAATGAGACAGACATAAAAACACATTGGCTATCGCATTCTATCAATGACACCATAGTTATCGAATGCCTTTACATATCCTAACAAATCTTGCTCAAAATTACAGAGACGGACAGTAAATATAATCAATTTAGGTAATTAGGTAGTTAAAATCTAAGATAACAGAATTATAATAACAATAATACGTATAAAACATTTTACGAAGCCAAGTAGTTGGTTTCAAAAAACAGAGATGGTGGTCTATTCGTAACATATTAATTTCTAACTTGCTATGAACGGTACGTACAACGTTAAAACAATGTATAGAAACATAACTTACAGCTAACAAAGAACAGTCTACAACCTGTTAATTTAAAGAGCTCTGAATTCGGCTTAACACGTTTGATTATTGAGAAGTGACATTACCGGTGGCAGCGCAGTGATCCAAGGCAATATAATATGGCTGTTGGGAACTCAGCAGTCAATATGCTTTGTCCTGTCCTTGAATGGCAGTCAAAACACTACAATATATTCTGCTTTTATTTTTGCACAACTTCTGTTGACATGCTAACAAAAATTCAACACTAAAACATACGTAATAAGTTCAAACAGTACTAGAGTGCCTAGTACAATATTTGACCACCAGACAGCGTATTCAGACGTGTCAGTTCTCAGTAACCTAAATTTGTAATAATATTATTTAATTTTGTATTATTTTGATATAAAATCAACTAAAGATGAATAGTGAAGATGAATGTTCGAAAACCTCAAAGTCGCCTGCTAGTGGCGCACCCAGGATTTTTTCAGGGGGGAGGGGCGGTAGAAAAAAAAAGAAGATATAAAAAAAGCTCCTCGCTTCTGTAATATAAGTGATGACTAAAAAAAAAAGGTCCTCACTTGTAAAATACAAGTGATGAGCAAAAAAAAAAGGTCCTCATCTCTACTTTTAAATCCATATCTATATATTTACCTAAAATCATAATGCTTAAAAATTAAAAAATTTGGTGTTTCCATCCTTCTTGCCCCCCCACTGGGTGCGCCACTGTCACCTGCTAAAAAACAGTCGAAGAAGACGCATTTAATTTTTTTTTCAAAAGTTATAAATTTATGTATTTTATATATTAATGACAATATAGGGAAATAAATTTAATATGCCCGCGTTACGGTGGTCAATTTTAAACTTGGCTAGAGGATATTCAAAATTTGGTTGTGTTGTATTTACACAGCTGTCAAGCTAAAATTGTAGGAATAAATATTTTTAACAATATTCTATGAATCTGTTTTGGCGTTTTATCAACAAATAGGTGTCCAGAAATGTTTAAGGGCCGGTCTTTCCTCCTTCCGATAAAGTGGCTGGTAACGTTATCTGACGGATAAAAACAATAAAGCGTCTTTCCACCTTCAGATAAAGTTATTCCTACGAATAAACTATGCTATCTGGTAGATAAGTTATTCAGTAGTCAAAGTAGCGAATAAGTAGCAAATAAGTGCTGTCACTGTCAAAAAGTTAGAAATTAAATGATTTCTTGGAACAATAAATTGCAAAATGGACTTGAAAAAATATAATTTGTTTGAATTTTATTAATTGTAGAAATAATGTCTAAACTCCAAAATAACAGTGCACCAGTCCACGGTGAGAAAAAATATGAAAAAAGTATCTCGTGCAATATCCAGTTTATGTCTGATTTCATTTGTATGCATTGTACGGAAAAATAAATACACAAATTTCAACGAGTATTTTACGAAATTGCCCGCTATCCACGAGTGGTTGCAGCCTGGGATGAAATGTTAGTGAAACTGCTTTCTTCAGTGAAAAAAAGGCTGAAACGATGTCGAGAAGGATATTTTATATTAATAATAACGTTAGCCGGGATCCACGCCTTACAATACAATGTTTAATAATTCTAATATTCGCTTCGAATTTGAGCAATAAGATTATAATTGGTATAGTAGCAACTGTAGTATTACGCAACTTTAACGTTACAAGAGTGGATATGAAGAACCACCCACAAAAGTTCAGTACTGTGTCGGTGACGTACCTGAAGAAACTGATTACTCAGAAAAAATGAAAATGAAAGAATACACCGTGATTTAACTTCTTATTTTCAAATAATAACTGCTAAAATCTTGTATAACGCATACATAAATTTAATTTTGTTAATGACAATAACCAAAAACCAGTGGCGACGGGAGACCTCCGCTAGGCTTGACCCACCACCCTCACATAAAAATAATAATAATAAAAAAAAAATACATAATTTTTTTTTTTTAATTTAAATGAAGATTTAGGTAAATCTTCCGGTTAGGCGGAACTAGATTTTGCAATTTAGTTACTTTCATCGCTTAAATCATGCTTTTCGGCAGTTTTGTTTAGCTTTGTAAATCATACTTACAATAAACATTAAGTTATGTTTCTATGCATTGTTTTAACGTTGTACGTACCGTTCATAGCAAGTTAGAAATTAATATGTTACGAATAGACCGCCATCTCTGTTTTTTGAAACCAACTACTTGGCTTTGTAAAATGTTTTATACGTATTATTGTTCTTATAATTCTGTTGTCTTAGATTTTAACTACCTAATTACCTAAATTGATCATATTTACTGTCCGTCTCTGTTATTTTGAGCAAGATTTGTTAGGATATGTAAAGGCATTCAATAACTACGGTGTCATTGATAGAATGCGATAGCCAATGTGTTTATATGTCTGTCTCATTAAAACCTCTCACTAGCTATAAGTTTAGAAAATTATCCACAATGCACAACGAACAATGTATTGAATTTAGAGGTCTGAACGGTTTCACGTCTTACCATATGTCAAACTTCTAGTGACAGTAAACAGTCTATAAGGTACAGTGTATAAGCTATTGATTTAAGAGCTCTGAATGCGGCTTTATACGTAAAAGTGGTACTCTAGTCAATAAGAAATATATTCTGTATTTTTAAAAATTTTGATCAATAAAAATTATTATTATTATTATTAAAGGTGAATATTTTGAAAAACAATAAAACAGTTTGTTCAAAAAAATGTTTTCTTTCTTAGTTTTTGTAAAAACTTAAAAGGTAGCCCTCGTATCCATGAAGTGAGTTTGGAAAATACAACTTATTTATATTGTGCGATTTATACAAATCATTATTATTGAAGAAACAATAATTATGTAATATAATCTATATTGTGATCATGCTAATTCATTATCTGATTTAGTTGTTTTTAATAATTATTATTTATAAATATAAATCCCAGATTCTTCCGCTAATAAAAGACGTATCGTTTGGAATAATCTAGAAAATATAAATCGTATCTTTTGTTTTTTTACAGTTACGTAAAATAGTGTTGTTAGGAATAAATCTAAATGTTAAAAACAATAAATATTTATTAAAATAATCTTGAATGTTCATCTTTTCACGCGCTTGTAAGGTACATGGATTGTTCAAATTCCTTTCAAATTATCTATAAAAACATTAAGGTCTCCCCTCCAGACGGTAGCCTTAAGAACGTGGCTAACTCAGGGTCACCGATTGGCATGAAACTTAAATGACAAGTCCTCCTAGACCAAATCGCGTGATATAAAAAGGCTTTTTTATTCTTCTTTGGGCACTATCAGTCAGGTTGACTTTTGGCCTCACTCATATAAGTCCTCCATCTCGATCTATTCATTGTCAGATCTTTCCAAGTACCCTGAAACCAATACTTATTAGATCTTCGGTTAGCTGATCTCTCCATCTCTTGCGAGGTCTTCCCACTGGTCAACGGATATTCAGTCTTCCTTCACATATCTTTCTAACCATTCTGTCCTCCCTCATCCTCATAACGTATTCTATCCACTGTAATCATCTACCTATCACTTCTTGTGTGATACTTGGCCTTGAGTACAGTTCTCGGATATCTTAAATCATGTCAAATTTCACTCTTGTTCAATCTTGTTCTTCCGGATTCTCCATTCGCAATTAATTTGAATGGGACCAAAGATTCTGCGTAATATTTTATTTTCGAAAACCATGAGGTGATGTCGATCTTGCTTTGTTAAGGTGCATGTTTCGGAGCCATACATAAGTACCGGATGAACTATAACTTGGTATAACCTGATCTTGGTGCTCCCAGACAAGAGTTTCGTTTTGAATAAAGTCACTGGATTATACAAAGTACCGCAAGCCTTTGAAGAAGCCGACAGACCCCAGGGTTTGATTGGCAACATTGCTTCCCCTATTAAGTAAACTAAAGCAGCAATTTTTACGTTGTTAAGTTTACGTCTGCGCTGTCACATCTCCCTCTCTCGCTCTCATTTAATAACCTTCTTTGTCAGCGGTTTGAATATTTAAGGTTAAGTTTAATTTAAATTTATATATTATATCCATTTTATTTAATAAAAATTAAAAAAATAGTTGAAACTGTACCACAATTTTGTGATAGTGCATCTTTGATTAAAAAAATCGTGATTACAATGTTTAAAATAAAAACTAGTTTCTTATTTTTGTAATGTTGGAATCACTGAACATGATTTGTGTTGGCGACATTTTTAACCCCAGCATAGCCGCCGTTGCGGTACTTTGTATAATCTAGTGACTTTAGTTTTGAAGAGGGCACCAAGTGCAAAATACGATGAATTAACAGCTTTAATTCTATTCGTAATTTCTTGCTGTATCATATTCACCTGATTGATCATGGTGCCCAGGTATTTGAAAGTAGATACTCTCTCAAAAGTGTTGTCATTAATGTTTAAGTCGGACGTGTTCTCATGACTGCGTTACTAACAATAAAGCCTGGAACAGAATGCACAGCGCGCTACGGCGTCAGCGCGCCGTCATTTGCGACAGCGTTGCGTTAACGCCGTTGAGAATTTTCGCCTGCACACAATGCAATAATTTTTAACGCCGTCAAGTGTCACTTGACAACCTATATCTGTGTTTATACATGCGCTTTCTTTTATTATAAGTATAATGGATGATGAAGACTTGTGAGTGATGTTATTTATGTTGTATGCAAGTTATTTATACATACAAACACTTTATTATTCAGTAAAAACTGAGGTTAGGTGTTCTGCGTCAACGTTCAACGGCGTCAAAAGTTGGAAGTTGACGAACATTCAGTATCAACGGCGGTCGAACCGCGTAGGACGTTGTCCATTCTGTGCACTTGCGTACGACAGCTTGGGTTTAACTTTCTCCTGACAGATAGCGCCGTACGAACGGCGTCAACGCGCCGTCAAACTCGTTGCATTCTGTTTCCCACTTAAAGCCTGGAACAGAATGCACAGCGCGCTACGCCGTCAGCGCGGCGTCATTTGCAACAGCGCGGCGTCATTTGCGACAGCGTTGCGTAGCGCCGTTGAGAATTTTCGCCTGCACACAATGCAATAATTTTTAACGCCGTCAAGTGTCACTTGACAACCTATATCTGTGTTTATACGTGCGCTTTCTTTTATTAAAAGTATAATGGATGATGAAGACTTGTGTGTGATGTTATTTATGTTGTATGCAAGTTATTTATACATACAAACACTTTACCATTCAGTAAAAACTGAGGTTAGGTGTTCTGCGTCAACGTTCAACGGCGTCAAAAGTTGGAAGTTGACGAACATTCAGTATCAACGGCGTTCGAACGCCGGAGGACGTTGTTCATTCTGTGCACTTGCGTACGACAGCTTGGGTTTAACTTTCTCCTGACAGATAGCGCCGTACGAACAGCGTCAACGCGCCGTCAAACTCGTTGCATTCTGTTTCCCACTTAAGATACTTGTTTTTTTCATTACTGATGATGAGTCCTACTTTACGAGCTTCGTCATCAATAAGGTTAGTAAGGAATATTACGTCTTCAACCTTATTTGAAATAATATCCAGATCATATGCATACCCTAAAATCTCGTGGTACCCATTGAGCTGTAGACCACGGTGGTTGGTATCTTGGGTTTAAACAGTTTAAACAGCAAAGGTGAGGTGGCGTCTCCTTGTTTTTAGGGTTTTGTAGGTATAACCAAAAAACCCTTTTACCGTCATTTTGTCGTTTGTCTGTTTGTCTGTCTGTTCGGTGAAAATTGTAGCCAAACGGCTAAACCTAGAGAGTTGAAATTTGGCATGCTTATACAACTCTTTGACCCGCACATAGGAAAAATACTAAAACATCTAAAAAACATATCCCCCTAAAAATATAAACAAACATATATTCATCCAAAAAAAAAATATTTTTTTACAATTCTGTGTAGGGTATCAAATGAAAGCCCTTGGTACGTGGATTAACAGATTAACAAATGGTTTAAACTAAAAATCTGAAAAAAATCTAAGTAATGTACATTGGTATGAACCGGAATAGTACAAAAGGAATTTTTGATCAGATTACGTTTTCGGAAAATAACGCATTTTTTGTGTTTTTAACTAAAATATGTTAAATATTTAATTCGCTATATAACACAGTAGATAAGTAAGCGCTCGTAGCGTAGTGCGTTTCGTCGTTGCTTTGTAAATTTGCAAACTAGAGTTCCATTCCTGTCATTTTAATTTTTCTCTTTTTTTTTGCATTTTTATTTTGTTTAAATTATTTTGTCAAAATTCTAGGTATATTTTGGTAAATGTTGCATTTAATTTTTAAAAGCGTAAATTTAATAACCAGTGGGAAGTGTTGAAATTATAATTTAATTTTATGTTTGAATGTATTCGAAATCAGAGGGCGGGGCTTAAGATTTAAGCAACCAATGGAAGCCATAGGCGCAATTTTCAACAACTTAATGAATCTTGCTATATAAAAAAAAAAAATACTGCACATATTTAGAAACATAAATAATGGTATTAGACATTCGAATTAAAATTCATATTTTGACATAAAATTTGTTTTGGCATCCCAAATAATCATCATTTAGTTACTAAATACCTACGAAACCCTGAAATGTGTGAAAATTCACACTTCAGATCAATTTTTTATACTACAGGCGACAAAATACATAAGACTCCATCCCGGCCAAAAGTTCATAATACAGACAGATTCACTAAGTACCATCACTAGTATACAGCAAACATTCACCAGAAACGTCAAAAATCCAGGACAATCTACATGACTCCAGTCTCAGAAGTTACAGTCTTATGGGTTCCGTCGCACTAAAACATCCCAGGATATGAGATAGCAGACATAGCGGCAAATGAACCAATAAACGAAGAAATCTACCCCCTTCCCCCTCAAACATACGACACAAAAAGCCACTACAAAAACAAAACAAAAGAAACATGGAACAATATTCGCATCCACATACACAGAAGTAAACCCCAAAACTACATTACCAGAAGAGAACAGATAGTACGAGGGCTACCTTTTAAGTGTTTTAAGATTTTACAAAACCTAAGAAAGAAAAACAAAATTAAATGGTTATTGTTATTGTAAAATAAATTATTGTGAAGCGATTTTTGCCAAAATTGTGCAAAAAAAATTTTGTCCCACACCCTGTAGCCCAGATGGTTTAAACAAAAAATCTGAAAAAATTCTAAGTCATGTACATTGGTGTGAACCGGAATAGTAACGGGTGTTTTTTTAGAGGTATAGAACTTTAAATTGCAATAAAACAACGATGGATTATTCGATTGACATGAATTTTTTTTTTATTCGAAAGATAATCTTGTGGCATTACATTAAATCATACCAACAAGACGGCGCAACATGTCACACAGCTCGTGCCACAATCGATTTATTGAAAGACACGTTTGGTGACCGCCTAATTTCACGTTTTGGACCTGTGAATTGGCCTCTAAGATCTTGTGATTTAACACCGCTGGACTACTTTCTGTGGGGCTATGTAAAGTCATTGGTCTATGCGGATAAGCCACAAACGCTTGACCATTTGGAAGACAACATTCGCCGTGTTATTGCCGATATACGGCCACAAATGTTGGAAAAAGTCATCGAAAATTGGACGTCCAGATTGGACTACATCCGAGCCAGCCGTGGCGGTCATATGCCAGAAATCATATTTAAAATATAATGCCACAAGATTATCTTTCGAATAAAAAAAAAATCATGTCAATCGAATAATCCATCGTTGTTTTATTGCAATTTAAAGTTCTATACCTCTAAAAAAAACACCCATTACAACAGGAATTTTTAATCAGATTATGTTTTTGGAAAGAAAAAGCATTTTTTGTGTTTTTTTGCTAATAATGTTGAAAACTTATAGTTATATAACACGCTAAACAGTAACGTGTATCATGGTGCAGTGGCTAAGATACTGGCATTCTGCCCAAGAAAATAAGTTCGAATCCTATGAGAGGAGACAATATTATTTTTTATTTTTTTTTTGCATTTTTATATTGTTTAAATTATTTTTTCAAAATTCTAGTTATATTTTGGCAATTGTTGCATTTAATTTTTAAAAGCGTAAATTTTATAACCAGTGGAAATTGTTGAAATTATAATTTAATTCTATATTTGAATATACACGAAATCAAAGGGGAGGAGCTATGACTAAAAACAACCAATGGAAGCCATAGGCGCAATTTTCAAAATCTTAATGAACCTTGATATATAAAAAAAAATATTGCACATCTTTAGAAACTTAAATAATGGTAACAGGCATTCGAATTAAAATTCATAAATAAATATTTTGACATAAAATTTGTGTTGGCATCCCAAATAATCATCATTCACTTACTAAATACATGCAAAACCCTGAAATGTGTGAAAATTCACACTTCACATCAATTTTTTTTTTATTTCTATGGTATGGTAGTAATTCTTTATTAATGTAAAAACAATATGCGAAAAGAAAAAAATTGTTTTCTTTGAAACAGTCGAAATACTAATAATGTAAACAAATAAACGCACAAATACCACCACAATTTAATATTCAATTGAATTAAATTGACTTAAATTTATTTTATTTTATTTTTTTAACAACATTTATTTAACTTTTCCGTAAAACTTTTACAATTTCCACCTCAAATTTAATATTTTTTTAATTTCCCGGGATTCCCGGGAATCCCGGGAAATTCATTTTTAAGTTTCCCGTTTCCCGGGAACGAAAATAATCCGGGAAAAATTACCCTCTAGTTATGTTGCTACCAGAGACAGCTTGTTTATATCATGATTATGAAAATTAGAATTTGTTTATATCACGTTGAATTTGCCAATATTGAAGAAGTGTTTTAAATTTAATATATTTTGTGAAGATTTCTTAAAATTTATTCAAATAACACTGTTAATAATTTAAAAATGGAAATAATCAGTGATGATGACAACGAGAAATTTATCTGGAGACCACCAGATATTCCGTAAGTTGCAATGGAGACAACTGCCGAATTAATGCCTGTAAAATCAAAGAGATTGTATGAAAAGGTATATACAGATTTCAGAAAATGGTGTGATAAGAAGAGTGTAGTCAATTACACAGAACTATTACTATTTTACTTGGAAATGAACTTTCAACTTCAACAAACATAAATTTTGAGTCAATTAATAATGTAATTAGTAAAAAAAACTAATTTGCAAAGTTAAGGTCACTATATTTATGTTGTAAATCCTAGTAATAATAATATATTCTTTATTTCTCCCTAGGCCTTGCGGCGTTCAGGGTATTAGCCATTACAAATAGAAATAAAATAACCAAAACAATCCAAATTACATAATGTACAATACAGAACAATATATTACATTTTCTCATTTCTTTCTTCTTGCTCCAGTGTCCCTCTCTTTCTTCCCATTCTCATTCTGGTTTCCCTCTCCGATCTCCTTCCTTCTTGCGTCCAGTTCTCTCGCCCATCTTTAATTTATTTTATTCCATTCTCTTCCCTTCCAACCGTTTCTTCACCCCTCCTCCTATCTCCCTTCCTTCCTCCCCATTTCCAGGTGACCTCAGCCCCCTTCCTTCCATTTCTCGCCTTCTGCCTCCCACCGGGCCTCTTCCTTCCTTCCTTTACCCCTTCCTTCCCCGATCTCAATCCTTCTTGCCTCCAATTCCTTCGCCCACCTCTCCCCCCTTCCATTTTCGTGCAACAGGTCTAATGTGCTCCCCGACCATACTGTCATCTCTCTACACCTCTTCGCGAGGTGCTCTATATCTTCTTCCTCCTCCCCACACATCCTGCACATCTTATCCTCCTGTTTCCTCCAGTATCTATTTCCTCTCTCTTCATTAGTCTCATAGTAATATTAGTATTATAATAAACAATAAATAATTACGGAATTTGTCTTTTTAGGGTTTTGTAGGTATGACCAAAAAACCCTTATACCGTCATTTTGTCGTCTGTCTGTCTGTCTGTCTGTTCGGTAAAAATTGTAGCCAAACGGCTAAACCTAGAGAGTTGAAATTTGGCATGCTTATACAACTCTTTGACCCGCACATAGGAAAAATACTAAAACATCTAAAAAACATACCCCCCTAAAAATATAAACAAATATGTGCTCATCGAAAACAAAAATATTTTTTTTAAATTCTGAGTAGGGTATCAAATGAAAGCCCTTAGTACGTGGATTAACGGTCAAATTTTTATTTTTGCAAAATAAATTATTTTGATGCGATTTTTGCCAAAAATGTGCAAAAAAAATTTTGTCGCACACCTGTAGCCCAGATGGTTTAAACTAAAAATCTAAAAAAATTCTAAGTAATGTATATTGGTGTGAACCGAAATAGTACAACAGGAATTTTTGATCAGATTATGTTTTTGGAAAATAACGCATTTTTTGTGGTTTTTGGTTCACAAAGTACAAAAGTTATACCAATGTAAGACACTCACATGCATAGCGTGCGATCGCTACATGCGTTAGAGCGCTCTTAAACTGGCTGGAAAACGAAGGGTTTCGAGTTCGAGTACGGAGTGAATTTTATTTTTTGTTTTTTTTTTGCATTTTTATTTTTTGACAAATGTTGTATTTAATTTTTATGAGCGTAAATTTAATAACCAGTCTTATTATATGATTAACAGACGATAAATTATTTTAAAAATATCGTTCATTTTGCCGTGATTACTACAAAGTAAAATTTGTCCTACACACTCAGCATACCGCCTTCACTTATTATATACCTGCGAAACCCTGAAATGTGTGAATATTCACCCTTCACATCAATTTTTTTACATCTGTCAGTTTTTTGACGGAATAAAGTTCAAAAAATTTACCTAGGGAATAAAGTGGCACTTTATACCGTGAGTTTATTTTATCATAGAACATAGAGGTTTCATTTTTATAACAACCGTTGATTGACAGCAATGTAAAATGCGTTTATTTTAAAATAGAACATTATGAAAACGTTACATATAAATATGAAAAACAAGATACTTGGAAAAAATTTCGAAAAATTTTTCAAAATTTTTTCGTTTTATCAAAAAAATGTCTCAAATAAAAGTTGTTAGCTATTGCTTTTATAGCAACTTTTATTAAATAATTTTTTTCTAAATATTTTACTGTTGCTAAATATTCAATAAAATTCTTAAAATCGACACGAGTAACTACCATTTTTAGTTAACCGATTTTTACCAAAAGTTGATCAACTCGTGCCATTAATGTCAAAAGCTTAAATATGCAATTTCATAAAAATCCTTTTAGCCGAATTTGCTCTGCACGTGTACACAGACAGACGGACGGACAGACGGACAGACGGACGGACGGACAGACATCATGCTAAAAATAGTCATATAGGGACCTCAATTCGTGGAGATCCATCGAAATCTCGAAATGTCAAAATCGGTATGATCACAATACCTCCCTTATATATGTTGGCGGTCGGTAAAAATAGGTACATAAAGTCGGTTTTACACCCGGTCGTGAGAAAAATATATTTATATGCAGGTCAAAGAACTGTACACGCATGCCAAATTTTAACTCTCTAGTTCTAGTCGTTTCGCCATAATTTATACCTATCTCTGACAGACACGTGAGTGACGGTATAAGGGTTTTTTGGTCATACCTATAAAATGCTAAAAATGGGCAATAGTCATTGATGGGGTAAAATTGGAGATACTTGCCTCTTAACTAAAAGACCTCTAGACAGTGTTGTAATAGATACATTTGAAAATATATCTAGATACAGATACAGATACTTGAGGAAAAATGTATCTAGATGCAGATACAGATACAAATTTTAAAAAGTATCTAGATACAGATACATTTTTTTTTACAATGTATCTAGATACTTCAAGATACTTTTAAGATACTTTCGGAAAAATGAATACACCACAAAAAAAAAGAAATAACTAGAGCAAGGAATATATTTGTTCACAATAAAAAATTAGTTACGCACTATTATTACTCTTAAAATAAACACAAGTAGCCTTTGAAGCTGTGTGTCAGAAATATTAACTAACTATATACCTATGTAATCTTTAAAAAAATCACTTTTTTATTCCAATTTCAGCGGATATCTCGAACATTTTTTGTTCGCTAATAAATTACTGATTATTAAATGAGTATTTAGGCTGACAAAAATAAAACAACAATTTTATTTATTATATTTTTCTTTATTTAATTCACATTTATAAAATTAATTCTTATTCTTAGATTAGATAATTACTTAATGGTTGTTTTACTTAACCGTTGTTAATAAAATTATTTAATTTTTTTTTATTTATTTATTTTTTAAATTTATTCAGAGCTGGAAATACAATTACACTTTATTAAAATTTTATAGATAAAAATAAATTAAATAAATAAATAAATTATAAGTTTGAGAATTATGATAAAATACAAGTTCTATATATAATTAATTAAATTTTGTAAAACATCATTTTATTTTTTTCCTTTTTTTTTTAATAAAAAATAATAAAAAATAAAAGAATGTTTTCCAAAATTTAATTAATTACATATAGAACTTCTATTTTATCATAATTCTCAAACTTATAATTTATTTATTTAATTTATTTTTATCTATAAAATTTTAATAAAATGTAATTGTATTTCCAGCTCTGAAAAAGGCTTACGCCGAAACTAATTAGCTAATAATATTTTTTTTTAATTGAAATAATTTTATTAACAACGGTTACCCAAACAACCTTTAAATATAGTTACTAAACGTGTTTTTTTATTATTATTATTATAGTTTGCAAAGATAATTTTGCAAAGTAAATTGCCAGGCGGCAAGGGTTATACGCATTTCAAATGCGAAACATGTGATGTACATCTTTGTCTAACAAAGGTAAAAACCAAAAAAAAAAGACAAAATAGGAAAGTATCTGAAAAAAGTACCTGAAATACAGATACTTAGATACTGATTTAAATATCTAGATACAGATACAGATACATATTTTAATTTGTACCTAGATACAGTAACTAGATACTTGCACAGTATCTAGTTACTGTATCTAGATACTTGCACAGTATCTAGTTACTGTATCTAGATACAAATACCTAGATACATTACAACACTGCCTCTAGACCAATACTCCTTATTTTTTAAAGTATCGATTTTTACGGTTTTGTAGGCATGACCACCAAAAACCCCTTATGATGTTACTCATGTGTCTGTCTATCTGTCTGTACGGTAGAAATTGTAGCCAAAACGGCTTAACATAGAAAGTTTAAATTTGGTATGCTAATACGACTCTTTGACCCCATAGACCCCATATATAGACCCCATATATTGGAAAAATACTGAGAGTTCAAAAATACACATCCCGTGATAAATATAAACAAATATGTATTAAATAAAAAATAAATATATTTTTTTAAATTTTGTGTGTCATACCAAATGAAACTTCTTTGTGCGTGGAACAACAGGCGAAATATTTATTATTGAAAAATCATTTTTTATGGGATTTTTGCCAAAAATATGTCAAAAAACTTTTGTCCCCCACCCTGTCTCCCAGAGAGGTTGATTTAAAAACCTGAAAAAATCTCCATAATGAACATTGATGGGAACCGCAATACTGCAACATGAATTTCTGATCAGATTGATTTTTTGGTGTCGACGATGAAAAAAAT
Source organism: Liopterus haemorrhoidalis (assembly GCA_963971575.1). Lineage (NCBI taxonomy): Eukaryota > Metazoa > Arthropoda > Insecta > Coleoptera > Dytiscidae > Liopterus > Liopterus haemorrhoidalis. The sequence goes on along the minus strand of OZ020626.1, from coordinate 28,193,249 downwards.
ATTTTTTTAATCTCTTAACCCTTTACTGCATGAATTTTTATTTTTGGCTGAAATAATTCATGAGCATTAGGAATTGGTTCATATTGATAGAAAAATTAATTCAAAAATTATATTTAAAATATTAATTATTATTTTTATGAAAAAATAATAATTTAGGGTTTGTGCCATACACGAAACATTACGATTCTACATTATGTTACAAAATAAAATGATTTCGTATTATTTGCTCGTCAATTGCTAGGTGTTCTTCATTAGGGATTAAAAGCACTCGCCCTCGAGTTTTGAAAAGAAAAGGTCGTATCTTCTAGTTGTCCTTTCTCAATAAATTCAGAGTTATCGTTAAGTGCAAATTCTGCTTGATATCCTCAAATCTATTGCAGACCATTACTTGAGCTACTGCAGGATCCATTGCTGTGTATGTGGCATATATGAACATTCATGAAGTAACGTTCTGATTCAGTTTTAAAAGTAAAATAAAAAATAAAAATCGGAATGTGCCATATATGGCACACAGTGCCGCAACAAGGGTGGTGCGACAGGTGCCGCCGCACCAGGCGCCGGATTCATAGGGGCGCCGAATGGCCAAATTTAATTTTTTTATTATTATCTTTTATATTAATAAACTATAATCAACACAAATTTTATTTCATAATCGAAAGTTTCAAATGGCAGACAAGATCATTAATTGATGAGTGTACAACTGCCACTGCAATGCAATTATTAGAAGTGATCCACACTTACAATTTAAAAGATGTGTACCCTAATATTGGCATTGCAATGCGTATATTGTTAACGCTCCCTGTTGCTTCGAATTAACGCAGTTTTAGTAAATTAAAGTTAATAAAAAATTATTTGCGTTCTACAATTGTAGTCCAGTAACCTTGTCATGATTATGGGGCAAAAGTTGCATCAAGTGGGGGTAGTTAGTTTCGTCATTTTTTCTTGTATGGGATATGCCTGAGATGCAAAATCCAAGTTTTCGACTATGGCAGCCCTCCGGAACACTTTAGAATTTCTCAAAAACTACTAAATTTTCGAACTTTTTTCGGTTTCTTACCATTATGACCATAAAGGAACACGTTTTTGACAAACATTATTCAATGCATTTTTAAACTAGATTAAATTTGCTACAATTTAAGATCAGAATGGGTTCAGTAGCTTCAATAGTTTCTGAGATACAGCTTTTCAAAATTTTTCCCAATTTGAAAAAATCTCCAAACTTGAATTTTTTTTTTTCTTTGCATTTTTGAAGAAAACTCATTGAATCTTTTTTAAAGTATTTGATTAGACCTTTCAAACAAAAAAAAAAAAAAGTCTCTAGTATAAAAATTAAGCGACTTATGATCAAAATAAGGTCGGTACCTACTTTTTTCTACGAAAAAATCAGTGAAAAAAAAACTTTCTATCACTAAATATGAAGGAGCTATGTTTAAAAAACCAATAATTTTTTTTTCGAAACATCTACATTACCAGTATTTTCGGCAGCAATATAAGGTTTTGCAATGTTATTTTATAATTTTTGACAATAAGGAGTAGTTTTCACTTCTAAAAATAAACAGTGCCCCTGAGCATGATATAGCATACAATTTTCAAGTTTGGAGATTATTTGAAACTTTGAAAAGCTGTATCTCGGAAACTATTAAAACTACCGAGCCCATTTTGGTCTCAAATTGTAGAAAATTTAATCTAGTTTAAAAATGCATAGAATGGTGTTTGTCGAAAACATGCTCCTTTATGGTCAAAATGGGCAGAAACCGAAAAGAGTGCGAAAATTTAGCAGTTTTTGCGAAATTCAAAAGTGTTCCGGAAGGCTGCCGAGGTCGAAAACTTGGATTTTGCATCTCAGGCACAACCCATACAAGAAAAAAAAACGAAACTAACTACCCCCACTTGATGCAACTTATGATGTACTAGGTTACTGGACTATTGTCCAAGAGCTTGTAAAATTTAGCTTTAATATCAATAGAAAATACTATAGCGCAGTCTTTAAATTATGAAGACTTAATTAACGAATTTTCACAGTTAAAAGCCAGAAAAGTTCAATTTATTTAATTTTCCATTACCTTTAAGTGATTATATAATATATTATTAAAATACCTAAATATTTATTATTTTTTGTTCAAATATCCCTTTTTTTGTCATTAAATATATATTTTTTTATTTATTTTGTTATTCAATTATATAATATAATATTTCTTTAGCCCTTTTGTGTTTCATTTTAGGTGTTTTTCATTTTGTGTTTTATTGACCTAGAGTTTATATTTTGTCCCTTTTAATATTAGTTGATTATCA